>CAXKVI010000001.1:83071515-83362537 GCA_964058755.1 Campiglossa producta | reverse complement strand
AAGTCCGCAGCGAGATGACCACGAGGAAACTGCTCGCAGTGCTACTTGCATCAAGTCACACAGGGTTTGTGGGAATTTGCCCCTGTATGCAATAGCTAAATCGTCTGCATATGCAACTATCCTCCCGCCCCCCCCCCCCCCCCCCCCCCCCCAGCTTGTGTCTCGTAGCAACGAGTTAACAGTGAGGTTCCATAAAAGCGGAGAGAGAACACCACCCTGAGGCGTTCCTCTTGTGACATAGCGTGAGAAATCAACTGTGCCCAGTGTAGAAACTATTTTCCTTCCCTTTAGTAGCTTATCAATTAGTCCAATAAGAGACCTGCTTATGCCCAGATTAGTTAGAGCGGTGTTAATAGCCTTCGGGCTTATATTGCTGAAGGCACCTTCAATGTCTAGGAAGGCCACGAGACAGTAATCTTTTTCATACAACGATTTTTCAATAACAGAGACAAGGCTGTGAAGCGCAGTTTCCGTTGATTTACCTTTGGTGTATGCATGTTGATAGCTAGAGATAAGGTTGCTATCAATAGTAGAGGAGAGATAATCGCTAATTATCCTCTCGAAGGTTTTGAGTGCAAAGGACGAGAGACTGATCGGTCTGTAGTCCTTAGGCTCATAGTGTGAGGCATTCCCAGCCTTAGGAATAAAGACTACCTTGGCGCTTCTCCAGGAGTGCGGAATGTAGTTGAGAGCCAGGCAGGCTGAAAAGAGAAATACCAGCCATTAAGCCGATGTTTCCAACGTGTTTATGAGTTGTGCGGGGAAAATCCCGTCTGGCCCAGCAGCCTTGAACGGCTCAAAGCTTTTGATCGCCCACCTTACCCTTTCCTCCGTGATGGGTATATTCACTGCCATATTTGTTGCAGATGCTAAAGGTGCTTCATGCAAGTTCCCCGGAAAGTGTGTATTCAATAGCAGCTCCAGGGTTTCCCCTTCCGTGCTAGTCCACGATCCGTCAGGCTTCCGCAAATAGCTAATGGCTGTTTGAGTTTTTGAGAGCACTCGTCTAAGTCTCGCCGTATCATCGACCTTTTCGACCCCGGTGCAGAAATCTCTCCACGAAGTTCTCTTCGCCTGCCTTAGGGCCCTTTTATAGGCCCTCAGTTTAACTTTATATTCGAGCCATTCAGGCTCCGTACCGAGGCTCTTGGCCCTATTAAATTGCTTCCTGCAGGACTTGCGGAGCGAATCCAGGTCGTAGGACCACCAGTGTGGTCTATGTTTACCGCGTGGTTTCGGCACTGGACAAGCCTGCTCTAGGGCATTTGAGAGCGCCGTTGTAAAGGTCGCAACCAGATCATCCAGTTCTCCTACTGATGATGGAGCTTGTGGGGGTAACACTGGTAGGTCCCTAACTAATATTTGATTATGTAGCTGCCAATTAGTGTTGCGTGGATTGCGTTTCATAACTGGCTGCTCAACAGAAAAATCTAAGGCAATTTCTATGTACCGGTGGTCGGAAAATGAATGCTCCTCAAGAACACGCCATTTCCTAACCCACTCATAAGCGACTTCGCTACAAATAGTGAGGTCTATGACCTCCCTACGGGCTTTAGTGATAAAAGTAGGCTCGTTACCCACGTTACAAACCACCAGGTTAGTTGTTAGTAGGTAGTCAAACAGAGACTCGCCCCTAGCGTTAATATCGGAGCTTCCCCACTGGACGTGATGAGCATTAGCGTCAGCTCCAATAATAAGATGACCCGTGCAGAAATTTTCCACCAGATCTTTCACCTCCTTTTGTGGAGGAGGTTCTTCGGCGTCATAGGGCATGTAGACCGACGCCATCGTCAGGCTGGTGCTGCCGACCGTTAAGCTGGCAGCTGTAACGTCACCATTTGAATAGTTGGGTAAGAGAAAGGTGTTCAGCTCAGACTTGACCAAGATACAGGTTCTGACCTTGCCCTCCTCATTAGCTCGGATGAGCTTGTACCCCTTAGCCCCCAATCCACAGATCCTTGAGCTATTAACCCAGGGTTCCTGGATAAGGACCACGTCTACGTCGCCTTTATAAAGACGACTGCTTAGGGCAGCCGAGGCTGCTTTAGATTTGTGCAGGTTAATCTGAAGCACCACCAACATGAGAGCGCTCAGACTTCCCTACCACCGTCGTACCGTCGTGGAGGTCTACCCCGTCCCGGGGCCTATCTCTCAAGGACAATTTATCTGCACGATTTGGCGTGGCGGAATCTCTACTGTCTGAAGCGGCATCAACGTTAGTGTGCACCGGATTGCCCTCCACCACCGTGCGGTCGAGGTCTTCCGCGTCCGTTAGGCTATCTTCCATCGCCGAGTCGTTCACGGCTTCCTCGCAATTTGACGTGGCGGATACCATACTTTCCGCGTCTGACACCCCTGCCTCCTCTTCTGGTCCTTCGATTTCCGAGTCCTTCGAAGCGGCCGGAATGGCAGCGCGTTGTGCATCGCCACGGTATACGTGGATCACGATCTGACCCATTCCATAATGCACTCGTCCGTTGCACGGTTTAAGGGGCTCGAGTACCTCCTTATTCAAAGTTAAAACCACCTGTCTATGAGGCCCAACCTCACCCTCGACCAGATTGACACTCCAGTCTTGCGTCGGGAGAGACGGATTCCAGGCCTGCAGCATCTCAAGAATATTCTCCGGTTCAGCAGGGATGGCAGGAATCCATGCCCTTGCCCTTGGCCGGGTCGGAATGTCCTTCCAGTCGACGACCTCGATTTTTGCCCCTGGGTAGACTTCACCCAGTCTTGCAACTGCTGCCTTGTACAGTGCAACAGTTCTTGCATCCTCACACGCGAAAACTTTAATCTGACCCTGGTGCCAACCCGCGTCTGTACCCCGCGGCGGACTACCCGGAGACTCACGCCATATGTCGAGAAGGGCCCTGCCAATTTCGTTCCGGACATACAGCCACCGGTCTCTAGGGATGGACCAACGGTCGTTGCCTCGATCAATGACACCTATAAGGATCCTGTCCTTGGTCACTTCAGCAAGGCTGGGTTTGCCCACTACTGGGATATTCTGATGCCGCTTCGGATGGGGATCCACCTCTCCGTCCGATCTCTGGCGTTTGAAGGGATTCCTGTTCAGCCTTTTAGGCGCATAGGGCCTTTGGAAATTTGGTATCAGAGCTTTCGCTTTTTCCACCATCTTCCTTTCATTCAGCGATAGTGTATCCTGCGATGCTCCCTCATATTTCTTCAGCCATCCTTTTATCCCAGTACGCAAAGCGTCGGGGAGATGTCTTTTGGGAGGAGTTCAGACCCGTAGTTGCCATCGCGGTCTCTCCCTTTGATAGAAGCTTAGTTGCGTCTTCCTTCTCTTTCGGATCACTGAGGCCAGGTCCCGAGACCATTGCCACAGACATTGAGAGGTTGATGTTCGTGCCGGCGCTTGATGGAAGTTTAGCATCCGCCGTTTTCTGCTTACCTGCGTATGCAGCCGCACTGGTGCTGGCTTTCATCAAGTCACTCTCACTTGCTAGCAGTTTCGAGGATGACCGACCCGTAGTTACCATCGTTGTCGGTCCCCCAGTTGACTTTGAAATAGAGTTTGTCCTCCGGCGTTGTGATTTGTCTTGCTCCAGCATAGTTCTCCTCTGCTGCGGAGTAAACGAAGTTATTGATTGTTTTGAATTTTGAGTTGTATTCATCTTGTTCGTACGACCCCTCGCCGGACACGACCAGCTTGGGGTCAAGGGTGGATTAAGGGGAATGTGTCGTCCGCCACGGCAGAGCCCCATACCGCGTTAAGACCATGGTTACTCTCTGAGGCGGTCCGGTATCAGAGAGGCACCGTTCGACTACAGCCACGATTTGCCTCCCGGCTGCAAACGTCCAATGGGCACGGTATCGCGTAACACTCTGGATTGGGAGGGGAAAAATAGTAAATAAGAGTTTTAGAGTTAAGAATTATTATAAATAAGCTGAAATAATACTAAATAAACCAATTGCTGCTCTGCCTCGCCAAAGGCAACCAAACTAAATTATTTGTACACTTTACAACTACAAAAATGTGATTCAAGATTACTTCTGTTCTTAGTGATTATGGTGATTGCATTTCCTTCCATTTCTTCCCTGCTTGTTGCTATAGGTTCTTCCTTTTCTTTTATCTTTCCAAGAAAATCAACTAGTCTCCTCTATTTAAATATAAGACCTCCAATGTTAAACTTTTATTTTTATTATTATTTCTCAATTGAACACATATCATGGTACATACTTATCACAAAAATTATAAATGCTGACAGTTGCTAGAAAAAAAGAGTTGATTAAACGAACCCTGTCAAAGGCAATAGAATTTCCTTTTAACATAATTATTACACATATTTAGAGCTCAGTTTTTTAAATGACCTTTTAACTAATTTCCCATAAGAGAGCTTATCAAGATATAATAAAAAAGTTCACAAACTTTCAAAGAACTTTCAATCAAAATTTTCAACTTTTTTCTCAAAATTTTTAGAATTTTTCGGCGTATGCAGATTAGTAAATTTCACTCTATTAAAGTATAAGTCTTAAGTACCTTAAACATTTCCTTTAATTGTTAGATTTTATTTTGAAGGCATCAGACATTTTTTGTTACATGGAAATATGCAAATTTTCAACTATTTTCTCAGAATTTTTCGGCGTACGCAGATTAGTTCAATTTCACTCTATTAAAGTATAAGTCTGACAGCGCAAAAAGGAGTTGCCTGTATGCCGCCATGTCTGAATTTGACTTCCCTGCAAAGCTTATACGGCTTTGCCAAATGACGTTGAGCAATACCAACAGCTCCGTCAGAATCGGGAAGGACCTCTCTGAGCCATTTGAAACCAAATACTCTATTCGAGTATAAGTCTTAAGTACCTTAAACATTTCCTTTAATTGTTATATTTTTTTTAAGGCATCAGAAATTTTTTGTTTTATGGAAAAATGTATCATGCCCTCAAAAGAAAATCTAACTATTAAAGAAAATGTTTAAGGTACTTAAGACTTACACTCGAATAGAGTAAAATTGAACTAATCTGCACACGCCGAAAAATGATACGCTAGGGCGACCAGTTCCCTGTCCCCGTTGTCCTTGTCCGAATTCCTCCCGTTCTTCTTCCCTCTTTTCCTTTTTAGTTATTGCTGTTGGTGTTGTTGTTATTGTTATTGTCCATGCTACTAAACGTCGCCACTCAGGACCGCTATCCAGGTCCGATTGTGTAGTCGCCCTTAATGGTCCCGTGGTTATCTATGCAAGCAGGGAGGCCACGCGAGGGTTGGCGCATTCCTTTATGAGACATGCATTCAGCGCCAGACCGAGCGCAAAACCGGGAGATTCTCAACCGCACCACACCACCAACTAAATTGCGACATACCCTGAGGCTGCCAAGGTTTTAAAGAGACGTGGGCAGCTACGGCATTAGCCCACCAGCCAACTGAGGTGGCAGAATACCGCACCTGCCAGCCCAATGCAAACTTATCCAAATCATCTTCCGAGAAAAGTTCCAAGTCAGTCACCATAAATGCCGTTTTCGTCCCCGTACCTCAAGAATCATGTTCATACGCCCGGGCTATTGATGGGCTAAGACGTAAAGTACCAGTCTGACCAGACCACGGTAGTATCCATTACCAGTCGGCACCCTCTTGGAGGGTTCAGTCTGAGGATTTTCGCTAAACACATTTAATCATACGACAACAACAAAAAATAAAATTATAAAATTGAAATCAGTAAATATCACAATTATTACACTCAAACACTTAACATTTTAATATAACATACATTTTATATTTTCCACTGTGTACGAAAGTAATTTCAGTTAAGACAATTAAACATTGAACCAACATATGATTGCATGTAAAAATAAACAAATATTCGCGCGAATTGTTGAGTACCATCTTCTGTGGTAGCATTGTCAATACTGAATAATAATTACAAATATATAAACAAAAATTAGTTATATTATTACAAACAAAAAATATAAGCTGCAGCTCTGTTGTCAACGTCTTCTTTCTCATTCATTGTTTTGTCCCTTTTCTGCAATACATATACGTAAACTTTCCAAAGGATACCGTGTTCTTGTTCTCCTTTCTTTGTCTAATATAACCGCGTTAGCGAAGTCAGCTTTATGCAGCTTGACGGACCTCCCTGAGGCAAAGGTGTTATTAGACTTATAAACAAATGTGATGTGCGTTTCTTTTGTAAGTTGTCGATCGAGATTTTCACTCAGCTTGGGTATGTATGTCACGCTATAATATTGGTTTTCTGTTTCTGTAGGCGTGTTGTTTTACTGTTGCGTGTAGGGTGGTGGATTTGCATGAGCCTTGTTGTACTAAATCGCGTATAATGTGTTCGGGATAGTTATTGTTTCTGTATCTCTTTGATTTTTTCTATATTGGTTTCGTGAAATTTCTGATGGCTTAACGTTAGAATTTGGTCTATTATGTTCTTGGCAGTATTGATTTTATATTTAGGCGCCCTAATCAACTATCTCTCCGCACAATCTAATACTTAGCGAGCGAAACAAGCAAAGAGAGCGTAATAAGCTGTGTGAATTTGGTTCTCAATTCTACGGACAATTTTCCCATTAGATGCCTACGGCTGCTCTATATGTCACTTATCGTACCCGTCCTGCTGTATAGTGCAGAAGCATGGACACCAACAGCATCTGATGAGACAGCTTTGGGAGTATTCGAGAGACAGTTTTTTCGAAATATTTATAGACCCCTAAAAGTAGGCGACCTCGAGTACCGAAGAAACTATTCTTATCTGCACCCGCCGGTTGAAGTAGATGAAGAGAGAGACCACCACTCCAATGGCAGGACCAAGTGGATACAGAACCACGATCTCGCGGTGTCTCCAATCGGCTTGTTGGCTCAACAAAGTACCGACTGGCGAAAAATTTTGGGCGGCATAAACCGATTCTTTGACTTTTTTTTGCTGCTTTACATTTTAAAATTTCCATGTGCGTAGAGAATAAACTTGCAATTAAAAGTAAGAAATTTAACTTTAGGAACAAAAACTTTAATATTCTATTTATTTTGTAGACGCTTGAAGCAACCACATTCAATATTTGTGCCGTGATGCGTAATACAAAATTGGGCAATAATATTAAAAATGGATCTACACATGATTTGATGCAAGTTCTTTTCACAATGCTTACAACCAACAACTTTCTAACCCCCTCCTGCAGCGAAGCCTTAATCAACATCGCTCGGGAAACCTATTTAAAACATCCAAGGAATCAAACCCGACACATAAAGGCAATAATGTTATTATTTTTGGAGAGTTGTATACATCCTCTAAAGGATAGTTTAAAATGTCAAAGAGAATTCATTAAGTCCTTCGATGACAATAGAAAGCTACCGACATCCATTTGTACCTTTGATGAAAGAAATACGAAACGCCCCGATGAGAAAGCAGTGAAAAAGCAACCAGGTGAGCATTTGAAAAAAAAACGACATTTTATATCTGTGGAGATTTGACAAAACAACTTATCTCGAGATAGGAAATTTTGTATATATTGATTGCATAGCATTTTCTTTTTGTTATACATAATTGTGTCCTACTAGCGTGTTTCTATGACCTTTAGTTCCAAAGCTATGGTACCGGAAAAATCAACATAATTCAATTTTTTGTACAAAACGTAAAACAGTTTTTTCGATCTCCTGAAACATGGTCAAATCTGAAATAAGTTATTTTGTCCAAATTCCACAGATGTATACATACATATCGCCGGTTCCAAAGTAAACAGATGTATTTACTTTTTAAAATTTTTGGGAAAATAGCATTTCAAACTTTTATTTTTTCATAGAACTCCATTGTAAAAATGAAATTTTGAATGCCGTTTCAAAAACAATTTAAATTTTGAAATACTTCTAATTACTTTAGAACCGGCGATATGTACCAGCTCAAAATCTTTAAAAATTATTAGCATGAGAGTTTTATGAGCTTAAGACCGTGCTAATAATACTTATTGAAAAATTCATATTATTAGGTTTTTCTTTTGAAGAAAAACTGAACGAAAAGTCACAAACAACATTACACGCTATGGTTATAGTACCTACTAGTTTAAGCTGACGACCACCGTTAATACTACCAAAACTGAATGATGTGCGCCTGAACTTGGCTGACAAAGCCATGTTCTTGGGCACAGTACTGGATAGGAAACTGGAAGGAGAATGTTCTTCAGCGCCAGAAGAAAGTGTGTATTCCACACTACACGTGCAAAAGGGCCATTGGAAAAAAATGGAGGCCCGGCCCCAAAATATGCAAATGGATCTACACTGCCATCATTCGACCAATCATGCTCCCAATGAAGCACTCCAGGCCATTCTTGGCATTTTTCCACTCGATCTGGAAGGGCACCGGGTAGCAGCAGCATCGGCTCTGCGTCTAAGGGAAACGTCAGGCTGGGGCGCAAGCACTACTGGACACGCCAGTATTTTGGGATCCTATAGCTTTCTTCCGCTGAGCACAGGTCGTTGTGCAGCCACAACAGTCGGAGATAGCGGTTTTAAAATAAACATTCCCAGCAGGGAAGAATGGGAGAGCACGGATCGGAGTCCCGCCACTCATGGCGGCACTTCCATTTATACTGATGGCTCGAAGTTAGACGGCAGAGTTGGAGGAGGGGTTTATTCAAATGATCTGAACCTTGAGCTCTCCTTCAGACTACCTGATCACTGCAGTGTCTTCCAGGCTGAAGTTTCAGCAATCATGGACGCCGCGGCTTGGATAGGCCAACACACTATCAGACATGATATTTTTATTTTCCGCGACAGCCAAGCGGCCATCAAATCCCTTGGCTCTTACTCGTTCAACTCTGAACTGACGCTCAACTGTCGTCGATCTCTACAAGAGATGGCCAAACAGAACCGCGTGAACCTCACATGGGTCCCGGGGCATAGGGACATTGAGGGAAATTGTAGGGCAGACGAACTTGCGAGGCAGGGCACGACCAAGCAGGTTCTTCGGGATAAAGAGCGCTTAGGTATGCCGTTTGCCACATGCAAGCTAATGCTGAAGGAGTACACACTCCGCCAAGCCAACGAAAGATGGCTGCAATCTCCAGGATGCCGCATATCCAAAGAAACCTGCCCGAAATGGGATCATAAAAGATCAAGACAAATTTATGCCCTAAGGAGAAGAGAAATCTCCATACTAATAGGCGTATTAACTGGTCACTGCCTCATTGGTAGGCACGCAGAAAGACTAGATGTGCCCTACCGACGATGTTGTAGGAGTTATAAGGATGATGAGGAGGAGGAAATAATGGAGCACCTCATCTGCAACTGCCCGGCTTTAAGTGGCACGAGAATGCGCTTTTTGGGAGTTCCCTTTCTGGTTAGCCTACTCCAGGGCACGGAGCTGGACATAAAGGACCTGATGGCCTTCATCAAGTCATCTAAATGGTTCGAGGAGGAGTAACGATGTCGGTTTAGGAACTTCAGTCCCGGGATTCTACTATGTGGAGAATCCCGATAATACCGGGATTTTCCATATGGCAGGGTCCCGGAACTATCTTTCCTAGTGTTGGTGGTATCACAACGGGCCTTTTAATACTGGCCTAGGTGTGCCTCTGCGGAAGCCACTTGAACCTAATCCTAACCTTAACCTGACGAAAGCTATCAACGGACCACTTTGTAATGTTAGAAATGTATTGCATCCGAGCGGGCTTTGATCTCGGTAGCTTCAACTTCTAATCACAAAAATTTAAAGATGGGAGGTACGGGGATAGCGACCCCACGGCCCCTTAAAGATTTTCTTGGTGGATTTTTCGATCACAAGCGATACTAGTGATCCTAAAACGACCCCAAATTGACACCAAAATTACCACAAAATTATTTATTATTTATTATAAACTGTAGTTGCGTACAGACGTGTTTCAACTTGCTGGCACAACTCTTTATATTTTCTTTTTATTTTGCTATGTCTAAGTGCATAATTTGTGACAATAAACTCTTGGAAGATACTAGTATCACCTGTAATATTTGTTGCCAACAAGTGCATTTAAAATGTGCAAAATTAAACTCGAACTGTGTAAAACTTTTAAAATCAAATGCAAACATTTTGTATAGATGTGACATTTCGACGTGCCATACGAAAACTAACACTTTTAAAATTTTTTACGAAAACTAACACTTTTAAAATTCTGTAAGAAGACTAACACTTTTATTTTGTGTCTGACGAAAAATAACACTTTTAATTTGTGTCTGACGAAAACTAACAGTTTTATTTTCTGTCTGACGAAAACTAACACTTTTGGCTAGTACATTTTCTTCAGAGAAAACCTGAAAGTGTTACTTTTCGTCAGACACAAAATAAAAGTGTTAGTTTTCGTCAGACACAAATTGAAAGTGTTAGTTTTCGTCAGACACAAAATAAAAGTGTTAGTTTTCTTCAGACACAAAATTTTTGGTGTTAGTTTTCGTATGGCACGGCGATTTGTGTTAACAAAACTATACCTTTCTATATCGCCGGTGCCAAAGTAAACAGATGTATTTACTTTTTAAAATTTTTGGGAAAACAGCATTTCAAACTTTTATTTTTTCATAGAACTCAATTGTAAAAATTAAATTTTGAATGCCGTTTCAAAAACAATTTAAATTTTGAAATACTTCTGTTTACTTTGGAAACGGCGATATATCAAAACTTGACGAAATCTTTTCTGAGAGAAATAAAAAAAGTTTTGGTGGGTTGGGTTTGTTGTAGCGAGGTGTAGCCCTGCCTAAATGTCAGACAGGGTCACCCCGAGTGTATTGCTCTTGGCCGGGTCGATATAAGAAAACGGCCCGGGTTGTTTCGGCACGATGGGTACAGCACAAGTACTGGTACTGTTCTCGTAGAACCGGCAATACAAGAAACTAGCCGTGTAGGCCATGTAGGTCATTTAGCGTTACCCAGGGTACACCAACTGGGAGGCGACCCACTACTGGGTGTTAATAGTGTTAGTGCAAATTGTCACGCGCTCGCAAAAAAAGGGTAATGAACCCTCTCCCACATCTTCTCAGCCTAAGCGCGCTCAGCCGGAACCACTACAAACAGCTGACAATAGCGCGGCAGCATGCCTCGCATGTGCCCTCTGCTACTGCTGACGTCGCTTTAGCTGAAGCTACTGAGCATCAAGCCTCTGCTGATGGGTTATCGCCTATTTTGCCTACTCCTATTTGCAATCAACAAAGTATTGATGCTGCACACGCTACCTCGCTGAATAACAAAAACTCAATATCAAATGAAACTGTGAATGTGAGTGATGGGTCCAACAACAAACCAACGTACTCTAGGAGAAGACAAGTGAATAACCGAAAGCAAAATAAGTCTGGTGTTGTATTTGGCTCGAGCATCAACAATGATCTCAATGTTGCTGTTCGCAAATCTTGGCTTCACCTATCTTCTTTCGCATCTTCTATTACTAAGGATGATATTATTAAATACGTCGCTCAGAAAACTGGCATTAGTGCGGAGGTGCTAATGTGTTAAACTTCTTAGAAAAGATGAAGACGAAAATACTGATCGAAAGTTTTTCAACTTTAAACTTGGCGTACCAACAGATAATGTCGCTATGGTCCTTAATGAGTCACTATGGCCTAAACATGTGAGGATCAAGCCTTTTTTTCGAAAAGTCTGGGCTGAGTGCAGACAAAACCTAGTTGGTAGTGACTTAACAAATTTACAACGTCCTACATCCTCTACCGCCCCTACGGGTCTTAAGATCTACTTTGAAAATATTTCCGGTTTAAGAACTAAATCCCACATTGTTAACTCATTCAGCGCCCAAACGGACTTTGGTATTATTGCCATAGTCGAGACGTGGTTAAACCCTGATTTTTTCGATGGTGAATTCTTCGATTTAAACGCCTACGATGTCTTCCGCAAGGACCGTGATCCTGCCAAGACTGGCTCTCGCAGAGGCGGAGGCGTTCTCATCGCTGTAAAACGCAAGTACCGTGCCTGCTTAATAACACTTTTAAATGACGACTCTTCGATTGACCAGCTATGTGTCTGTATAAAAGGCTCTTCCAGATCCGGATCGCTCTATATCGTAACTTCATATATCCCTCCTAGTAGTGATTTTGAACTCTATAAAATGCATGCTGACAATATCACATCGCTTGTCGAAAACAATGTATTAGACGATAACTTATGTATTTTAGGGGATTTTAACTTGAGTAACGTCCACTGGACCGATAATGCTTGTAACTCTTGTCTCATGCCATCTAATGAAACAGCCTCTCACGAGACTTATCTTATAGATTGTATTTTAAGTGTTAATTTGAAGCAAATCAATTTATTTTTTAACGAGCTAGGCAAAATCTTAGATCTCATATTTGTCAGTGATAATATTAACTACGTTATTTCTGAGTGCATGTCGCCCATGAGTCAATGTGATAAACATCATAAGGCCATAACTCTAAGCGTTGAGTCTTATGAATACCTTCCGACTTTTCTAAGTACTAAGGATAAAATCATTTTCAGATATGATACCTGTGATTTCTTGAATCTCAATAGTTTATTATTGGATGTCAACTGGACTGCTCTATTATCAAATTCAAGTATCGATGAGTGCTTTTCCAATTTCAAAGCATTTATGCCTGAGTTCTGTACATGGCTGAAGAATTACTGGTTGTATTGACAGCTGTGGCTAACGGTTCTTTCATGCTTTGTTGAGTTTTTATCACTCAAACTATCACCCTTTTTGTTTTCTTGTTTACATTCTTTGCAAAGTTCGTGGAAAAGCTACGGAATTCGTTTGCGTGTTTTAATGAGTTTTAGTTAATTTTTTTAGAAAAAAAATAGTTGTGAAAAGAAATTTAGTGAGTACTTTGTGATAATCTCTTTAGAAAATGTGGAAAAACAAGTAAAAAGCCAGGAAAAATAAGTATATCGTTTGCTCACGTGTTTTTATGCGTTTGTTGTTTTGCCACTGCTTTTGACACAAAAGTTCGGGCCAAAACGGTAATTTCGTATTCTGTTTTGGGCTGCGATTACCATTCAATTATTTTGCCATGGTTCTGTATGAATAATATATCCATTAAAAAGAAGCGACCACATAGTATTCCATGGTACACAAAAGAATTAAAAAAGCTTAAAAATCTAAGAAACAAATTTCACAAACGTTTTCTGCTCACTAATTGTTTACGCGGCATAAGCTATGATTATTTCGTTCATTTCATATCTTCTGCATTACATACCAATGTAATTCGCAGATAGTTTATGGAATTTTCGGAATACATAGTTTATAGCCGCTTCAACAAATCGTGGTTTTAGCACTGTGCTAGCCTCCTATGCATACTTTTGGAAGGGACCAGTCCCTTTATAAATAAAATGTGGGTAAAGTGAGCAGTCATCCAGATGCCTGCCTCAGAGCCTAGTGCTGAGTGTCATTCAGCTTTTGCTGCTATCTGCAAACTCGTTAGTGCTAACGCTCACCCTCATTTAGTAACAACAATAAAATTAAATAAAATTAAATTTACAGTCCACTTATAATTAAAAATTTAAAATAAAATAAAAAAATTTATAATTAAAAAATACCGGCGGCTACGGGATTCGAACCCTGACCGCCGGAGTGTGAGTTGGGTACGTCAACTACTGTGCCACAGCTCATACTCCTTAGCCGATAACTAAATACATATAATAATAAACTACTCTCCGCCCACCATTTAACTTCAGCTTAGACACTAATAATATATATTTTTATTATAAACTAGCAGGGAACCCGACGTTGTCCGGGTGGATCTGTATTTTAGGGTGGTACTAATTTCTATTGAAACAATTTTTTCGCTTTTGCCAACCTTATTCTCGGGTCCAATTATTCTTCATCAACCTCTTTTCCTCGGCTTTCTTTCCTATGTCATATTCCTTTCCGAAATACTTCCTTCCTTCTATCTCCTTAACCTCAGTACCTCATCTGCTCCTACTTAGATACCCACCCTCATTGATAAAAATAGTAATTTTAGCCAAGAAATTTCCAATGTGTATATACAACTTTTCTAGAGTTTTATTCCAGTATAGATAACTGAATGGATGAATAGATTTAAAAATTTTATTTCCCAAATTTTTTAGTACGTCACTGTACCTATGCAATTGATTTTTGATTTAGCTGAAGTTGAAAAAAAAAATACTAAACAAAAATTTGTGAGAGGCACGCTTTGTTATTTTTTGACAAACAAAGTGAATTTTTCTTCATATAAAGCTATTTACAAAAAAAAATTTCATAGGTACCTCACTTAAAATGACTATATCTTTTTTGTTTATTGGGCGATTTTGATAAAATAAAGTTTAGGGCTCCTTCTAAGCTTCAAGCTGTCCACCAGAAAAAGTCTCATTAAATCGGTTCGATATGATATTGCACATCCCTAATTACCAGAATGTTCATGGTTGACGTTCTAAGCTGAATGATTTTCATCTTAATAGTGTTAATTTCACAGCGCAAGCGATTGCGTTCACAGAGAATTGGCTAAAACCAGATAAATTAAATACTGAGTTATTTTCAAATGACTACATTGTTTTCCGGTGTGATCGTCAGTCAATAGCAGGCGGGGTTCTGAATGCTGTATCTTCCAGTATTTCTGCGGAGTCGTTGAACTTTGACAATTTGCTTGATATTGAATTCATAGCTGATGATTTTCATATAAAACCCAATATGTATTGAACCCGACCCCCTCAGAATTTGATGAAATTTTGCATAGAGGTACATCTTACCTACCCAAACACAACCTCATTTTTAGAAGTTGAATCCGTTTCTTAGTTTCCGAGATCCTTACGTTCAAACGGACAAACAGACAGACAATAATTCTAAAAATGGTTGAGATGGTCTCTCTAACATTTCTCAAGTCATCCCCAGTCATTTTTTCAAAGAAATTTTCAATGTATAGACACGACTTTTCTACAGTTTTATTATAGTATAGATATAAAAACTTTGCTGTCGAGTTCAATCGCCTAGATAAATATCTGTATAATAAATTCATTCGCGGCGCCGAGTGGAGTATTAAAAGTAATCGAAATATTTTTGGACGTTTATCAAATCAAAAAGGTCACGCTCTTTTATTCCAAAGTCAGTTTTTCTTGATGACCAGTTCGCTGATGGGCCCAAAGATGTAGCTAATCTGTTTGCTAACTTTTTTAGGTATAATTTTACTACTGAAAATGATGTCCCCACATCCAGCCTTTCTTCAAACATCTCACACCTTAATATTGGTTCTCTTACCCTATCTTCGGAAGACATTGCCAAAGGGCTTGCCACACTTAAGCCGTCTTCTCAAACCGATGTTGATGGCCTGTCGGCACTCCTTTTTAAAAAATGCCCTGTTCTAATTGCACCATTGAAAATAATTTTTAACAAATCTCTTGCTTTAGGAACCTTCATTAATGATTGGAAAGTTGCTCATATAGTCCCAATCTTAAAATCAGGTAAGAAAAACGATGTTCGGAACTATAGACCCATCTCAAAGCTCTCTACCATTTCTAAGCTTTTTGAGTGCATTGTAAAAGATAAATTGCTATTTGCAACCAAATCTCTTATCTGTCAAAGTCAACATGGGTTTGTGTCTGGGCGATCCACAGCCACGAATTTAGCTGTATTTGTAGATTACTGTCATACTGGTTTCTCAGCAGGATTCCAGGTTGACTGCCTATACACAGATTTCTCGAAGGCCTTTGACAAAGTTTGTCATAGTGTACTACTCGAAAAGCTTGCTCATATGGGTTTCCATTCCTGCTTTTTGAAATGGATACACTCATACGTCTCTAATAGACGCTGTGTTGTTACCAAAGATGGTGTTTTGTCAGAACCTTTCATTGCTTCATCCGGTGTCCCGCAAGGAAGCGTTCTAGGCCCTCTGCTATTTGTTCTTTTCATCAACGACAGAAGTAGTTGCTTTTTATTTGCAAACTATTTACTGTACGCAGATGATCTCAAAATTTTCGCGGTTGTCAGGGATACTTCTGATGAAGTTAAATTTCAACATGATATTGACGCTGTTCATTCGTGGTGTCTACGTTATAGTCTCTCCTTAAATATTAAAAAATGCTTTAAGATGACGTTTGCTAAAATTTTGAATGTTCGTATTACGAACTATAGTATTTCGAATACTTTCCTGCGCAATGTTACTGAAGTAAAAGATCTAGGGGTTATCTTTGATCCGAAGTTGAACTTTAATAGTCATGTTGACTACATAATTGCAAAGTCCTACTCTGTACTTGGTTTTATCCGTCGGAATTCCACTAAGTTTTCTGACCCTTACCCTCTGAAAATGTTATTTATAACATTTGTACGTTCGCGTCTTGAGTACGCAGTTTTCATATGGATGCCCTATCGCCAAGTTTCTATCAAGAGAATAGAACGTATTCAAAAGGTGTTTCTGAGATTCGCTCTAAGGACCTTAAAATTCGATGATCCTGTCCGTTCTTATGCTTTGCGTCTCATGCTTATTGACCTACAATCTTTGGACAGTCGTAGGTCCATGTTGTCGATGACTTTTATAGTCAATATTATTCAAGGCATCCTCGATTGCCCTCCTCTCATGGAAAGGATTACTTTTAATGTTCCTAGGCGTAACCTCCGAGTCACTTACCCTTTTTACTGCAAAAAGGTTAAAACTAAATTCGCCAGTAATTTAATATTTTGTCTCAAACAATCGTCATTGATTTTTCAATGACCACAGACGCTTTTGTAAATCTTTTTCGCTCATTATCTATAGATATTTAAACTTGTTTTAAATTCTTAGCATATTAATTTCATAAGTTTAGTGTGTAACATACTTGTAATCTTCATATAAAAATGTATGTACTTGTTGTTAGTAGTCTGTAAGAAACTTTGTTTCATTGACGGTATTACAATAAATATTACAATATTACAAAATTCTCACAGTGGTCGGACTTATATGGAGGGGGCGGCCAACAACACTAAATACAGAGTTACAGAGGTCCAAAGAAATAGGTCTTTTGAGCTTTAACGCGGGTAGTTAAAGATTCTACAGAAGAACCTCTAAGAACCCTCATACTCAGAAAATCGGTTTGGTTCTCTTATAGTTTTCTTTAAGAGGGGCGGGCGCACTCCCCTCTAACACGCCTTTGTCTTCCAGTAGGAGTTCTGCCGGCCGGGCTGACGTCAAGTCGGTACCAAACGATCGCATAAATGTAGAAATTGACCTTGCCTCGAGTGACCCAATTTTTTATGTTGCCAGCTCTCCTTCTATAAAGTCATGAATATTTCATGTATACAGTAGTTGTCATACAAAAATATAAACAAAGCGAAAAACACGTTTCGTAGAGTCAAAAATCGCATATCAAGGAAAAGTCGATTATTAAAAGGCCCATTGTGATACCACCAACACTAGGAAAGTCAGATCCGAGACCCTGCCATATGGCAAATCCCTGTATTATCGGGATTCTCCACTAAAGGGCAAGTGCATCGATCTTATCGAAGTCTTACCACGCTTTACTTTTAGGCGGAATAATTTCGAGCGTACCTAAAAGGAGAAAATGCGTTAAAATAGCTCTTTATAAAAAATATTCGTCGAACAACGCGGCATTTGGCAGGTAAAAGAAAAATTAACGGAATTAGTATATGGAAAATCCCGACATATCGGAAAAAATATCATATCGTCCAATATCGATATAAATATCGAATAATATCGGTTCGATATGATATTGCACATCCCTAATTACCAGAATGTTCATGGTTGACGTTCTAAGCTGAATGATTTTCATCTTAATAGTGTTAATTTGACAGCGCAAGCGATTGCGTTCACAGAGACTTGGCTAAAACCAGATAAATTAAATACTGAGTTATTTGCAAATGACTACATTGTTTTTCGGTGTGATCGTCAGTCAATAGCAGGCGGGGTTCTGAATGCTGTATCGTCCAGTATTTCTGCGGAGTCGTTGAACTTTGACAATTTGCTTGATATTGAATTCATAGCTGATGATTTTCATATCAAACCCAATATGCATTGAACCCGACCCCCTCAGAATTTGATGAAATTTTGCATAGAGGTACATCTTACCTACCCAAACACAACCTCATTTTTAGAAGTTGCATTTTCGAAAAATTGTGGGCGTGGCAAGGTATCGAAATATTCGGAAAATTACGATAATAAGTACTTTTAAAGTGTGATTACTACGGAATGGCTTTACCGATTTCAAAGATCTTCATACCATTAGAAAGGTATTGAAATAAGCTTAAAAAAAACACTAAAAATTTTTTAGTACACTGAAAAAAAAAATGTTTTCCAAAATAAAATTTTAAACTGAAAAAACACTTAAAAGATCAGGCGATTTTGAAAAATAAAATTTTATTTTAGAAAGGTCTATTCAATATATATAACAGATCTGAAAACTAAAATGCGGTTTTTGTTCTTTTCAATTTATTTAAGTAAATTCATTTCTATTCATATTTCATATCACGCGTAAACTAATCAACCGATTTCAAAAATTGTTATACCATTAGAAACGTATTAAAGTAACCTTTTATTACACTGAAAAAAAAATTTTTTAAATTTTTTTCGAGTTGTTTTTTGTTTTTTGCAAACTGGGAAAACACTTCAAAGACCAAGCGATTTAAAAAAAAATTTTAGAAAGGTCTTTTTAATATACATATATAACACATTTAAACACTAGAATGGTGTTTTTTTTTTCTTTTAATAAATTTATAAGTAAAACCATCTCTTGTTAACTTTTTTTATTTTGATATAATTGTGTGATAATAAAAGGTACCTAGCTATACTTTGGAAGTTATACAGATACAGATACTATGACTAAGTATTTTAAAAGATTCGAACAAGAATAGGTTAGGTTAGGTTCAAGTGGCTGCCGCAGAGGCACACTTAGGCCAGTTTTGAAAGGCCCGTTGTGATACCACCAACACAAGGAAAGTCAGTCCCGGGACCCAGCCATATGGAAAATCCCTGAGTTGTTGGGATTTTCCACATAGCAGAATCCCGGGACTGACACTCCTAAACCGACACCGTTACTCCTCCTCGAACCACTTAGATGACTTTATGAAGCCCATCAAGTCCTTTATGTCCATTTCCGCGATCTGGCTTAGGCTATCCAGGAACGGAACTCCCAAAAAGCGCGTTCTCGCGCCGCTTAAAGCCGGACAGTTGCAGATGAGGTGCTCCACTGTTTCCTCCTCCTCATCATCTTTGCAACTCCTGCAGCATCGTCGGTAGGGCACACCTAGCCTTTCTGCATGCCTACCAATGAGGCAGTGACCGGTTAATACCCCTATCAATATGCAGATTTCCCTCCTAGTTAGGGCATAAATGCGTCTAGACCTTTTAAGATCCCATTTTGGCCAGGTTTGTTTCGATATGCGACACCCTGGGGATAGCAGCCATCTTTCGTTGGCTTGACGGAGTGTGTGCTCCTTCAGCATTAGTTTGCATGTGGCAAACGGCATACCTAAGCGCTCTTTATCCTGAAGAACCTGCTTGGTCGTGCCCTGCCTGGCAAGCTCGTCTGCCTTACAGTTTCCCTCAATGTCCCTATGTCCCGGGACCCATATGAGGTTTACGCGGTTCTGTTGGGCCATCTCCTGAAGAGATCGACGACAGCTGAGCGTCAGTTCAGAGTTGAACGTGTATGAGCCAAGGGATTTGATGGCCGCTTGGCTATCGCTGAAAATAGCGATATCTTCTCCGATAACACGTTTGCTTAACCAGGCCGCGGCGTCCAGGATTGCCGAGACTTCCGCCTGGAACACGCTACAATGATCAGGTAGTCTGAAGGAGAGCTCAAGGTCCAAATCCCTTGAATAAACTCCTCCTCCAACTCTGCCGTCCAACTTCGAGCCGTCGGTGTATATGGAAGTGCCACCATTTGTTTCGGGACACCAATCCGTCCTCTCCCAGTCTTCTCTGCTGGGAATGTTTATTTTGAAACAGCTATCCCCGACTGTAGTAGTCGCACAACGATCTGTGCTTAGAGGGAGAAAGCTGTAAGATTCCAGAATACTGGAGTGTCCAATAGTACCCGCAGCCCAACTAGAGGTTTCTCTTAGGCGCAGAGCTGATGCCGCCGCTGACCGAAACCCTTCCAGATCAAGTAGCAAAATGCCCAGAATGACCTGGAGGGCTTCGTTGGGCGTTGTCCTTAGCGCACCGCTTATACAGATCATATTGGATCTATGGACTTTCCGCAACAGATTCAGGTATGTTGCCTTGCTCAGCGCAGGCCACCATACGACGACTCCATAAAGCATGATTGGGCGAATGATGGCCGTGTAGATCGAACTGCATACTGTAGGGCTGAGCCCCCATTTTTTGCCAATGGCTCTTTTGCATGTGTAAAGAGCGATGCAAGCTTTCTTCTGGCGCTGAAGAATATTCTCCTTCCAATTCAATTTCCTGTCCAGAACTATGCCTAGAAACTTGGCCTCATCCGACAAGCCCAGGCGCGTGCCATCTAGTTCTGGTAGGCTTAGTGGCGGTATTTTGTACCGGTTGGTGAAGAGGACAAGTTCCACCTTCCCTGGGTTGATACTAAGTCCGCAGCGAGAGGACCACGTCGAAACTTCTCGCAGTGCTACTTGCATCAGGTCACACAGAGTTTGTGGGAACTTGCCTCTGAATGCAATAGCTAAATCGTCTGCGTATGCCACTATCTTCCCGCCCCCCCCAGCTTGTGTCACGTAGCAACGAGTTGACTGTGAGGTTCCATAAAAGCGGGGAAAGAACACCACCCTGGGGTGTTCCCCTTGTGACATAACGTGATAACTCAACCGTACCAAGTGAAGAAGCTATTTTCCTTCCCCTTAAAAGTTGGTCAATTAAATCAGTTAGAGGTCTATATACGCCCAGATTAGTTAGAGCGGAGTTGATAGCCTCCGGGCTTATATTGTTGAAAGCCCCCTCAATGTCTAGGAGGGCCACGAGACAGTAGTCCTTTTCACACAGCGATTTCTCAATGACAGACACTAGGCTGTGCAGAGCGGTTTCTGTTGATTTACCCTTGGTGTATGCATGCTGATAGCTAGAGATAAGGTTGCTATCAATAGTTGTTAAGAGGTAGTCGCTTAGTATCCTCTCAAAGGTTTTTAGTACAAAGGACGAGAGACTGATCGGTCTGTAGTCTTTTGGCTCGTAGTGGGATGCCTTCCCAGCCTTAGGGATAAACACTACCGTGGCGCTTCTCCAGGAGCCCGGAATGTGGTTGAGAGCCAGGCAGGCTGTGAAGAGAAATACCAGCCATTTAGCTGATGTCTCCAACGAGTTTATAAGTTGCGCGGGTATAATCCCGTCCGGCCCGGCAGCCTTATACGGTTCAAAGCTCTTAACTGCCCACCTTACTCTTTCCTCAGTGATGGGTATATTTACTGCCAGGTTTGTTGCAGGTGCTAGTGGTGCATCATGCAGATTCCCCGGAAAATGTGTATTCAAGAGCAGCTCAAGGGTTTCCTCTTCCGTGCTGATCCAGGATCCGTCAGGTTTTCGCAGATAGCTGATGGTTGTTTGACTTTTCGAGAGGACTCGTCTAAGTCTCGCTGTGTCGTCGACCTTTTCGACGCCAGTGCAGAAATTTCTCCACGAGGTTCTCTTCGCCTGTCTCAGAGCTTTTTTGTAGGCCCTTAGTTTAGCTTTATATTCGTGCCAATGAGGCTCAGAGCCGAAGCTCTTGGCCTTGTTAAATTGTTTCCGGCATGATATTCGGAGCGAGTCCAAATCGTAGGACCACCAATGTGGCCTGTGTTTACCGCGTGGTTTTGGCACTGGACAAGCCTGTCCTAGAGCATTTGAGAGCGCCGATGTAAAAGTAGTAACAAGATCCTCCAGCTCCTCTACTGATGAGGGGGCTTGTGAGGGCAGTACTGGTAGGTCTCTGTCTAATATTTCATTGTGTAACTGCCAATCAGTGTTACGTGGATTGCGCTTCATGATTGGTTGTTCTACAATAAAGTCTAAAACCATTTCTATGTAACGGTGGTCGGAGAAAGAATGTTCTTCCAGAACCCGCCATTTTCTGACCCACTCATAAGCGCCTTCACTACAGATGGTGAGGTCTATGACCTCCCTGCGGGTCTTAGTGATAAAAGTAGGCTCATTACCCACGTCGCAAATCACCAGGTTGGTTGTTAAGAGGTAATCAAACAGAGACTCGCCCCTGGCATTGAGGTCGGAGCTCCCCCATTGGACATGGGAAGCATTAGCGTCCGCTCTAATAATAAGATTACCCGTGCAGAAATTTGACATCAGGTCTTTCACCTCCGTTTGTGGTGGGGGTTCTTCGGCGTCGTAGGGCATATAGACCGAAGCCACCGTCAGGCGGGTGCTGTCGACCGTTAGACTGATAGCAGTAATATCCCCATTGGTGTAATTAGGTAGGAGAAAGGAGTTCAACTCAGACTTGACCAGAATACACGTTCTGACTTTGCTCTCCTCGCTGGCTCGAATGAGCTTGAAGCCCTTAGTCCCCAATCCGCAGATTCTCGAGCTATTGACCCAGGGTTCTTGGATGAGGACCACATCCACGTCGCCTTTAGAAAGACGACTACTTAAAGCAGCCGAAGCTACTTTAGATTTGTGCAGATTAATCTGAAGCACCACCAACATGAGAGCGCACAGACTTCCCTGCCGTCCCCATATCGTCGAGGTTTGCCCCATCCCGGAGGTTGCCTATCAACGACGAGTTGTTCCGATTAACTGCTCGATATGGCGTTGCAGGTGTCTTGCTGTCTGTAGCGTTAGATGTTAATCGCTCAGCGTTGGCTGCTACCACCGTGACGTCGAGGGCTTCCTCGTCCTGTAGGCTGTCCTCCATCTCCGAGTTGTTCACAGCACTATCGCCAAGGGACGTGGCGGATAACATGCTTTCCGCATCGGAATCCTCCGCTTCCTCTTCTGGTAATTCGTTTTCCGGTGCCCCCGGAGCAGCCGAGAAGGCAGCGCGCTGAGCATCACCACGATATACGTGGATAACGATCTGGCCTACGCTGTAATGTACTAGGCCATTGCACCTTTTGAGGGGCTCGATTGACTCTTTATTCATGGTGAACACCACCTGTCTGTCGGGCCCTACCGCATCCCCGACCAGATTGACACTCCAGTCATGCGTTGGCAGGGACGGATTCATTAGCCGTAGCATCGTCAGGGATGGCCGGAATCCACGCCCTTGCCCTTGGACGAGCTGGAATGTCCTTCCAGTCGACGACCTCTATCTTTGCGCCCTTGTAGACTTCACCCAGCTTAGCAGCTGCTGCCTTGTACAGTGCTACGGTTTTTGCATCCTCGCATGCGAGTAATTTAATCTGACCCTGGTGCCAACCCGCATCCGTTACTCGCGCCGAACTACCCGGAAACTCTGGAGCAACATTGAGAAGAATGTTGCCGAGTTCATTTCGCTCGTAACGCCACCGGTCCTTAGGGATGGCCAGACGGTCATTGCCTCGGTCAAGGACGCCTATAAGGATCCTGTCCTTGGTTACCTCAGCAAAGCTTAGTTTTCCCGCTCCAGGGGTCTTCTGATGCCGCTTGGGAAGGGGATTTAACTCCAGGTCCGATCTCTGGCGCTTGAAAGGGTTAACTTTTAACCTCTTTGGCATGTACGAATTTTGGAAATCCGGTATCACAGTTTTCTCTAGCTCTACCGATTTACTGGAATTCGGCGACAGCGATTCCTGCGGTACCCCTTCATACCTCTTCAGGATCTTTGCAGCCAATCTTTTCTCGTGGTATGTGAAGCGGCGGGGAGATGTCTCCTGGGAGTGCGGACCCGTAGTTGCCATCGCGGTCGCTCTCCTTGCCGAGATCTCAGTTGCAGCTTCCTTCTCCTTCGAAACTCCGAGGCCAGGTCGTGAGACCGCTGCCACAGACGTAAAGATACTGGTTTTCATATCAGCGGTTGATGGGAGTTTAGCATCCGCCGTTGTCCGCTTAGTTGCGTTGGCAACCGCACTGGTGCTAGCTCCCATCAAGTCAATCTTAGTCGATAGAGGGTTGGTTGACCGACTCGTAGTTGCAATCGCTGTCGACCCCCCCCCCCCCCCCCCCCCCCCTTTGATTGTGGAACGGAGGTTGTCCTCCGGCGTTGTTGTTGCTTTCTCGCCTGTTCCTCCATAGCTCTCCTTTGCTGAGGAGTGAAATTTGGCGTTGTTTGTTTTTTAGTTTTATCGTTTTTATTTGGGTTATTTGAGTTCATCTTGTTCGTACGACCCGTCGCCGGACAAGGCCAGCTTAGGGTCAAGGGAAGAGTAGGGGAAAATGTGTCGTCCGCCGCGGCAGAGCCCCGTACCGCGGTAAGGCCATGCTTACTCTCTGAGGCGACCCGGTATCAGAGAGGCTCCGTTCAAATACAGCCACGATTTGCCTCCCGGCTGCAAACGTCCAATGGGCACGGTTTCGCATAACACCCTGGATTGGGAGGGGGAAGATCTTTGTCGTCGCGCCAGAGAGGCTAGGCTGCTCTCGTGATGAAGTGCCGTACGGAGCTATGATCACAAGGGCAGCGTAGCCCTGTGGCTATCGACTTAAGCCCTCGTACCGCGGCAAGGTATCCACCCTTCACGAGGGTTCGAACAAGAATCGTAATATCAAATTTTTCAGACGCAAACAATAAATTGACGTACACTTAATAAAGTTAATTTTTTAAGCAACTTCTATGGAGGTGTTATACGTTTGTGAAGCCCAATGATAAAGGTCTTTCGCCGTTTGAATTTGGTTTTTATTTGCCATGCTATAATTCCGAGCGCCTCTTTTCAATGTCCCACCTATACCATCACATGCAGATTGTCCATGGCTGGTTGCGTAAAAGTGCCACTCAGCGAATATTTCGAAATCATGGATATTACAATCGGATATTATGGCAAAGGTTCTATGAATTAAATTATCGTTATCTTTGTAATAAATAACGAACGGATGTATCGTGGCTTGATTATAATAAAAAAAAGTGTTACAGTGAAAAAACACTCATCATGCGACCTAGCTAAGATTGTTTATCTAGTCGAGTGTAACACGAAACGGTATTTGAAAAATCGCCTGTACCCTCAAATTTTTTTTTATCGGCAAAAAATCGTTTTTCATGTTTTTGGCACATAAAAATTCCTAGAGGGCTATTTTTGAACCGATTTTAATTTTTCCAATGGTTTTGTAAAGTTAAATAATGGTATTCTTAATATATTATACCCTTACATAAAAAAGGTAGTAGGTCAAATATTGAAAACTATAGGGGTATAGCTAAGCTCTCAGCTATTCCTAAAGCTTTTGAGCAAATAATCACACGCCAATTGCAATATGGGTGTAGTTCTTTACTGTTGCCGTGTCAACATTGTTTTGTGCCCCGACGATCAACCTCAACTAACTTGCTTGAGTTCACTCTCTTGGTTTTTTGAAAGGTAACCAAACGGATGTGGTCTACACCGATTTCAGCAAAGCTTTCGACTCTGTCAACCATGCGCTTTTATTTCATAAACTTGACTTATTGGGATTTCCACATCAATTATTAATATGGCTTACTAGTTATCTTACATACAGAACTCAACAGGTGTTGTTTAAAAATACTCTGTCTACCTCCATTGACGTAACTTCCGGTGTACCTCAGGGTAGTCATTTAGGTCCCTTGCTTTTCACCCTGTTCATTAATGACCTACCCCAAATCATCGCTCATTCCCGAACACTTATGTATGCGGATGATGTAAAACTTTGTTTCACATATTCGCCCACCGTACCTTCCCGTGCGGATCTATTTCAAGCCGATTTGGAGTCATTCCGCCGCTGGTGTTCAGTTAATTTATTAATCCTGAATAGCTCGAAATGCAAGTTAATGACTTTTCATCGAGTAAAGCCGGTTTTTATACCCTATTTACTAAACGACACTCGTTTGGAACGTATATCTGTTGTAACTGATCTAGGTGTTCTTTTCGACCCTAAACTTATATTTAATATGCACATCTTATCTATAGCTAATAAAGCCATGGGTGTGCTTGGCTTTGTTAAAAGATGGGCTAAAGAATTTGATGACCCATACCTCACGAAAGTCCTTTACACATCACTGGTTCGCCCAATACTTGAATATTGCTCGTGTGTCTGGTGCCCCTTATATCAAGTTCATATACAGCGGATTGAGTCTGTACAAAAGCAATTTTTGATTTTTTCTTTGCGTGGTCTTAATTGGAATCCAAATATTCATCTACCTCCTTATAGAAATAGGCTTCTCCTCTTAAATTTACCTTCTTTGGAAAACTAGGTGTAATGCTCCTCCGACCTGGTTAGCCGACTGAGTTTTGCTGTTCCTCCTAGGACGTCCAGACACTTTGTGCCCTTTCAATTACCTCCTTGTCGTCACAACTTTGCAAAAAACAACCCTCTGAATATTTGGTGTTCATACTACAACGACTTATATAGCTGTATCAGCTTAGAATGCTCTTTTGCCTCGATACAAAATGCAATACTTGTATGTCTGCAATCTGCTGACTAACAATATGAACACTTGCCCTTATTGTTTGTCAGTATTTCAATAATATTTGAACCCTTTAACGCTGCGTGGAATCGCGTCCATTCCGGCAGCACCACTAATAATATCCTTAATTAAAATAAACAAGTAATCAGCAGGAAACAACATGCTAATAGCTCTATCTAGTTGCTGCGCGGAATCGCGTCCATTCCGCCAGTAAAACTATTATGGCTCCTAGTATACTCGAAGTATATATGTTGCTCGGAATCGCGTCCATTCCGACAGCGTAAACAACTTTTCCAGTCAACACTTACTGATTTCTAAGTACAATTGTTTAATAAATCGCCCTTTAAAACCATCCAGATGGTCCTAATGATTTCTACATACAACTATACATGTCTGAATCGATCAAATGAGAGAGATAATTGGAGACACTGCCTTCCTGATAGCTGCAAATAATATTATAAATAAACTAATAAGTTTCACACCAAGTCCTAAAATTCGCAAATCTTTCATATAAGTTACCATTGAAATTAAAGAAATGTTCTATATGGAAGTATAAATATATGCATAAATGGACACTGAGAAGGGTTTACCTTCAAGCTGGGTAGTGGCCTAAGGTGATAGACCTTCTAGCATACAAGTCACTACAGTGTTGTGAGTTCGACTCTCACAATGCCGGGAAGAAAAGTCCATGAAGACATGTAATTCCAGTATCATCGAAACATATGTCGGCTTGTCTGGTTCCTGCAGCGCGTGGGTAAATTTTTCTCAAAAAACACATTTTCATACAATCCCGAAAATTGCTTCACAATACCATACCGTCGGTATTTACAGCAATAGACTACAAATCAAAAGCAACAAAGAGTTTAAATGTTTAAATGAAAAAATATTCGTGCATTAAGCATAGAAAATTCTTTCATAGGTTTCACACCAAGTCCTAAAATTCGCAAATCTTTCATATAAGTTAGCATTGAAATTAAAGAAATGTTCTATATGGAAGTATAAATATATGCATAAATGGACACTGAGAAGGGTTTACCTTCAAGCTGGGTAGTGGTCTAAGGTGTTAGACCTTCTAGCATACAAGTCACTACGGTGTTGTGAGTTCGACTCTCACAATGCCGGGAAGAAAAGTCCATGAAGAGATGTAATTCCAGTATCATCGAAACATATGTCGGCTTGTCTGGTTCCTGCAGCGCGTGGGTAAATTTTTCTCAAAAAACACATTTTCATAATAACTGTATACTTTTCTTGACTTATGTTAATAATATTTTTGTTATATCTTATATATTTCTTTTTGCAATATTGTTTCTGTTGTGTAATATAACTTGTGATATTAACAGTCGACCGCTTTATGTTTGTGTCGACTTTCAATAAATAAATGAAATGAAATATAAACAGCAGTTTGTTATTTTATAAGGTATAAGAAGAAATTTTTGCACCTAAATCTGAAATTTTCGTAAATTTTTTTCGTTTTTCGAGTTTGACGCCATTTTTTTGGTACAATTCGAAAAACATGCTTTAGTTAAAACAAATATTATTGTTCTACTATTAATTCTCAGTAAAACTAGACTTTATTTATTGAAAAATGTTAAAAATTGACGAAGTTACAACGTTTTTTCGAAAACAAGAATTTCAGCAGTAAAACTCATTATATTATTTTTATTGATTCCATTGTTCTTTGTATACAGAACAATTTTACTTTTTCAAAATAGGTTTTAGTTAAAAATGTTTGCTTGATCTTTTTCGTTTAAATGGCGAGTCACCAATTTCACGTATAAGTGACCATCCTCACTTGGTTCTTTCCTGCAAACCGTTTTCAATCGTCAATATCTCTTGATGAAAACGTTCTCCTTGTTCGTCGCTAAATTAACCGAGATTGTCTGGGAAAAATTCCAAATGGGAGTGCAAAAATGAATTTTTATAGACATGTTGCATCCCATTTCTCCATACGCTTCCAAAAATTCATGAAGTCATTTTCTAACAAATTCCACTGCTTCAATCGAGAGGCCAACTTCTCTGTTTGCCTTATAGACAAATCCAAATCCCGCACAAGATCACAATAGTCCTGATAGGTCACAAAATGACGCTCCGTTCCTCTTGTCCCAGTTGGAATATACGGTTGGTCAATTCGCTTGTTTGAAATTGTTGGATTCAGAAGCACTTTCTGGGTTTCTGTACACAGTCGCCTCATCCGCTTTTTCTCTCAGGATTGGGTTTGAAACAGACAGTACATCAGCATATTTTATGCAGTGGCGAGATTTATAGCGGTATAATTAAGAACATTTAGGACCTTCTTTTCTATTTGATGGTATAATTAAGAACATTCAGGACCTTCTTTTCTTGCTATCGAAATTTAACACGCTTTTATTATTAATAAAATTAGCAATGTGATATATACTGGTAGATTTAATAATTTAGGTGTAAAGTTTTAATGTTAGAAATATATAATTATGTACAATATGGAATATTTTGTGGCAGACGAAGAAGCCAAATTATCTTTAAACGTTACAATGAACTTATAAAGTGTTATATTCCTTTACAGTGAATTTATTTTTTACTTTTTAGTTAATTTTATAAACCAATAATAAAAGCTTATTTTTAAAAAAGTTTTTTTTCTTTAATTTTATTTTTTACTTTTTAGTTCGGTTTATCAACAAGAAATATACCTATAAGCTTGTGCTTAGAACATCTTTTTTCTTGAATTTATTTTAAATATAAAATATTGTTTAAATTAGTTATGCAATCTTTACTTAGTTATTTTAACATTCCTCATCCGATCCATTTCTTTTAATGCATCAACATTACACGGCTTCTTTGAAGTCAACTTTGAACAGTCAAGTTCTTCGATTCGATGGACCACCTACTCCAACCTTCGCTTTGTTTCTGCTACTCCATGGAGTACCTACCGTCAGAGTACTTTGCAATGTACTCCAATGTTGTTACTTCTTGGAGTATATACTGTCAAAGAGATAGTGTCGTGATTTTCGTCGATAAGGCAGGAGCAATGATCGGCTTTCAAAAAGCTGAAGGTGGTCCGATGAGGTATACAAAGGATTAGTATTGGAGTACTCTAATATCAAACAATTGGAACACATAATCCAACGATTTTTGCAGGGCCCTGCAAAAATCGAGAGTACCCTATTTCCTATCCAAAGAATACTCCAATTGGAGCATCAGAGTACTCCAAATGTAATCCTTTTTCATATAAAAATTGTGCTCCAATTAACATTGCTGTGTCCTAGGACTGGACCACCTACTCCAACCTTCGCTTTGTTTCTGCTACTCCATGGAGTACCTACCGTCAGAGTACTTTGCAATGTACTCCAATGTTGTTACTTCTTGGAGTATATACTATCAAAGAGATAGTGTCGTGATTTTCGTCGATAAGGCAGGAGCAATGATCGGCTTTCAAAAAGCTGAAGGTGGTCCGATGAGGTATACAAAGGATTAGTATTGGAGTACTCTAATATCAAACAATTGGAACACATAATCCAACGATTTTTGCAGGGCCCTGCAAAAATCGAGAGTACCCTATTTCCTATCCAAAGAATACTCCAATTGGAGCATCAGAGTACTCCAAATGTAATCCTTTTTCATATAAAAATTGTGCTCCAATTAACATTGCGATGCCCTAGGACTGGACCACCTACTCCAACCTTCGCTTTGTTTCTGCTACTCCATGGAGTACCTACCGTCAGAGTACTTTGCAATGTACTCCAATGTTGTTACTTCTTGGAGTATATACTGTCAAAGAGATAGTGTCGTGATTTTCGTCGATAAGGCAGGAGCAATGATCGGCTTTCAAAAAGCTGAAGGTGGTCCGATGAGGTATACAAAGGATTAGTATTGGAGTACTCTAATATCAAACAATTGGAACACATAATCCAACGATTTTTGCAGGGCCCTGCAAAAATCGAGAGTACCCTATTTCCTATCCAAAGAATACTCCAATTGGAGCATCAGAGTACTCCAAATGTAATACTTTTTCATATAAAAATTGTGCTCCAATTAACATTGCGATGTCCTAGGACTGGACCACCTACTCCAACCTTCGCTTTGTTTCTGCTACTCCATGGAGTACCTACTGTCAGAGTACTTTGCAATGTACTCCAATGTTGTCACTCCTTGGAGTATATATTGTCAGAGCGATAGTGTCGTGATTTTCGTCGATAAGGCAGGAGCAATGATCGGCTTTCAAAAAGCTGAAGGTGGTCCGATTATGTAGACAAAGGATTACTATTGGAGTACTCCAATATTAGAAAATTGGAACACATAATCCAACGATTTTTGCAGGGTTATTGCGGCAACAGAGAACGTAGAAAATATTTTGTATAAGTAAATTTTGACGTATGGAAAAAGCACGTGCAAAAGGAAATATTCTGTGAATAAATATTCAGTTGACGTGGTTTTCAGCATTTATATTGCTTTATTTTGGTGTTTGCCGCAGCATTATGTATTGACAGATGAGTTGAACGTGGGTATATAGGTAGAGAACGACACATCGCGCATCACTAGCGACATCTGACATGCAAAAGTTGGCAACTTTCAACATTGTATGCATGAAAAGCATAAGAAGAAGCATTTTACACTTGGCTCTCATATAGTTGATTGTGCCGCTGTTGCTGTGACGCATAAGTTTGCGTTAAATGCATGTACATGCGAAACTTGGATGTCACGCGGCTATTATATTTAAGTGTTTAGATTTGATTACAGACAGCCGTCAGGTGAAACTAAATAAAAGCTTATAAAAAAGTTTTTTTTTCTTTAATTTTATTTCTCATATTACATTAACACTTAATTCTAGCACTTGAATCACGCGAATGAAAACACAATCAGTAAAATCTAATAAATTAATTATAACTGCGTTTCAATAATAATTAGCTGTTTCCTTTTTTCTTCAATTTAATAATTCAAAATCAGCAGAGCCAACTTTTTATGCATAATTGCTCAAAAGAGTGAAGGAATTAGCTGAATGTTGTATTCTTCAGCGCCATCTGCATATCAATATACATATAATGCTTAGTGCCATCTGCATATCAATAGACAATGCTCATAAGAGTAAAGGAATTCACCGCGTGGTAAGTAAAGGTACTTTTGGAATACACCACGCGCCGAATTCCAATCTTCTTTCTATGGCAATAGGGAAAAACGACTAAACTTGGGTGATGATTGAATTTTTGCAAATAAAGCAATATTTTAGATTTTTTTTTTTGTATAATGCATTGTCAGTAAAACCTGATAGATGGTGAAAATTTCAAAACCCCAGCTCAACGGGGAGTTAGTTCAAAATCGAAGGCAAAATCTCTGTAAATTAAATTTTTCAAATATCTCTACCCATGCGCCACCTATCGGAATTATTTTTTTTATTATAGTGCATTGGGGTATAAAACTAAACGATGATGAAAATTTCAAGATCCTACCTCAACGGGAAGTTCGTTGAAAAACGAATTAATCGACACTGAAAACAGACCTTCGTAATTCTCAAATAAAGCGACTCACGCGCCACCTAGCGGGTCCAATTTTTTTTTAACATTTAGAAATTAATTAAGTAACACACACGTAAAATATCAGCCAAATCGGTCCATAATTACGATTTTGAGTTTTTATTACCGCTATCTCAGCTCCACCTAGCGGAATTTTTTTTTTTCAAAAATATTTCTTTTCATGGTAGTAATACATGTTACGAATTTCAGCTAAATCGGACCATAAATGCGAATTTTGAATATATAGCGACCCGCGCGCCACCTATCGAAATTTTTTTTTTATAATATTGCATTGTCATCGGGGTTATACATGGGTGCAGAATTTCAGATCAATCGGACACCGGGAAGTGTATCAAATTTAGCTTGCAAGATTTGTTAACAGACAGCCGTCAGGTGAAACTAAATAAAAGCTTATAAAAAACCGCAGTTTTCAGATATGTTAATCTTTGAAGTGTTTTCCCAGTTAAAAAAAAAACAGTGTAATATAGAATCTTAACAGTATATGTTATCAAAAGGTGATTTTAATACCTTTCTAACGGTTTACAAATTTTTGAAATCGGTTGATTAGTTTACGCGTAATAGCAAAATATCAGAAAGTAACCAAGAGATGCATTTACTTAAATAAATAAGAAAAAATAAAGAAAAACCGCATTTTAGTTTTCAGATATGTTATGTATATTGAATAGAGCTTTCTAAAATAAAATTTTATTTTTCAAAATCACTTGATCTATATTACCATTTTCAGTTTCAAATTTTATTTTGGAAAACATTTATTTTAGTGTAATAAAAAATTTTTACAGTGTATTTTTTTGAAAGCTTATTTCTATACCTTTCTAATGGTATGAAATCGGTAAAGCCATTCCGTAGTAATCACACTTTAAAAGTACTTATTATCGTCATTTTTCGAATATTTCGGCACCTTGCCGCGCCCACAATTTTTGGAAAATGCAATTTCTAAAAATGAGGTTGTGTTTGGGTGGGTAAGATGTACCTCTATGCCAAATTTCATCAAATTCTGAGGGGGTCGGGTTCAAAATGTACTTTTTTTCAGCCTTTGATATGAAATTCATCAGCTGTAAAGCTCTTGTTTCCGAACTTTTTCTTTTATATTTCTTGTTCGGGTATGCTTTTTGTCGTATGTAGCAGAAATATATCACATACGACAATTTGCCAAAGAAATTCATTTTTTGTTATCATTAGAAAACGTTTGTCGAAAGTGCTGCTAAACTGCCTACATACAACATTTGTATACAGACAAATTGTAAGCATTTGTCACATTCATGCGTAGCTTAACCTCAGTAACGCGCGCAATTCTTTCAGTCAGCTGTGTATCGTTGAGCAAGCAAGATGGAGTTGTCGTCGCCTGCCGCTAATTTTTTTAACAAACTATTTTTTATTTATTTAGTATTTATGATTTTTATAGATATATACATACATACATATACTTTTTTTTTAAGTATGTTAAGTTTTGAATTTAAATAAAAAGACTGTGGACAAAAAGTATGCCTTTTATTTAAAATACATTCATCGTGCTCATATTTTCTAAGTAAAATATGTCTGACATAAAATACGGACGTTAAATTTGAAAAGGCAAAGTCAGGATTGATGGATGAATCTAAATATATAATTTATTGTAGCAAAACGCGTGTTGGCTTTTTACAAAGTATACCGGATATCTTATATTGGCTGCGGTCGAACCCGCAGATATGGCATAACGATTGTCAGTACTATGCAGGGTTGCTCTTTGTTATATTATAGGGTGTTTACAACTCGGCCCTCCTGACATCCCGATCGGCTCGATCGGGCAGCCTTCGTGGCTTCCACAGTGTCACTGCTTTCACTCTCAGCCAGGGTATCCGTCGGACCTTCTGGGGTCATCCACATACGCAACCGATTAGATTCAACCACCCCGTTATATGGTATTTGCGTGACCTGGAAATTTCCAATATCCTTCAAAACATACCTATCATGTGGCAATTTCTTGCAAACTTCATAAGGACCCTTGTACTTGGGAACAAATTTTTTGTTCGTTCCCACAGTGGTGTCTACATTTTTCATGACGACATAATCCCCCACATTAAAAGTCTTCGCTGGGACACTATGTTTTAGAAAATACTTATTATTGTACTCCTGAGACCTTTCAATAGACTTTAATGCTTTTAAACGAATCTTCTCTAAATCCGGGGGTTCAGACGCACTCTCCTTGTCCTGTAAATATTCAGTCAGTTCATCGATTATCCTACCTCTTTGTTCTACCCCAAACAATAATTTGCTAGCTGATTCTCGTGTCGAGGCGTGAACAGAGTTGTTTATGGCGTATTCTACTTGAATAAGTTTGCTCATCCAATCCGAGTGACCGATTGGTTCGGTGAGCTTAGCCAACATAGCCTTCAAAACTCTGTTCACCCTTTCCACCTGTCCGTTAGCCTGCGGCGAAGCTACTGCCACCTTTACGTGCTGAACATTATGGAACGTCCCCCGATCGCTGATGATACATCGCGGTCGACTATAGACGTCGAAATATTTTTGCAAAGATGCACATACCTCGTTTGTGCTAGTCGTTTTGACCGCATACAGCTTTGTGAACTTCGTAAAACTGTCGACTACTACTAGAACATGTTTTCTTACAGTGCGAATAGAAGGAAGTGGGCCGAAATGGTCTATATGTACCGTATCAAAAGGGACCGGGGATCTAGGAATGTTGTATAAGCTATGCTCGTTTGAGCGGGCGGCAGGGGAGAACATTATACATTTTATACAATTTCGAAGATAGTTAGTGACTTTTTGTTTAAGTTTCGGAAACCAATAATTCTTTTTTAGTTGATCTACTGTCTTATCGACACTCATATGTCCGATTTTCTCGTGCAATAGTCTTATCAGGTTAGTCTCCATTTCCCTAGGTACGTACAATTGGAGGTGCGATGACTTTGGGTTTGATTTAAAAACAAGACCATCCTTAAGTTCGTAGTGTTGTACTGGGCCCTCCTCCAATTTCTCTCTTAAAGCCTTTATAACAGCGTCTCTATTTTGCGTGATTTGGATGTTGACATCGATATTGTTAATTTCTTCGGAACTGACCAAATGGCATCGGCTTAAAGCGTCGACATGCCCCATCGAAGAACCAGTACGATGCTTTATTTTAAAGTTAAAATTTTCGAAATTGAACACCCATCTAGCTATGCGTTGATTTACGTGCTTTTTATCCATTGCTTGAGCAAGTGCACTACAATCGGTAACAATGACGAAAGCAATGCCCTTGAGTTCAGTCTTAAACCTTTCTAGTGCATAAACTATGGCTAGCGTTTATAGTTCAAAACTATGCAGTTTCGATTCAGCGTCCGAAGCCGTTTTAGAAAAATAAGACACGGGATGGAGTTTTCCATCATCTTGTTTTTGCATTAGCACAGCTCCGAATCCAATTTTACTGGCATCGGTGTGTAGCTCGGTCTCTTTATGTGGGTTATATATGGCTAAGACGGGAGCCGACATCAGAGAGGTTTTAAGAGATTCAAAAGCATTATCGCACTGCTCGCAAAAGTTGAACGGAATATTCTTTTTAAGTAAATTCGTTAAAGGCTTTGCTATTGTGGAAAAAGAGGGAACAAACTTTCTAAAATAAGAGAACAAACCCAAACACTGTTGAAGCTGTTTTGGACTTCGTGGCTTCGGGAAATTCTTAATGTTTTCAATGTGCATAGTGTTTGGCCGGATGCCCTTATTGCTCACATGATATCCCAAAAAGTTTACTTCAGAGTATCCAAATTTACATTTTTCCATTTTCAACTCAAGACCTCTCATGTATAATCGTCGTAGCACACAACCTAAAACTTCGACATGGGCTTCAAAATCAGAAGTTGCTATGAGAATATCGTCCATGAAGATAACTATTTTTCCAGACTGTAAAAGATCCCTGAAAATTTCACAAACAAAACGCTGAAAGACAGCTGGTGCATTTCTTAAGCCAAACGGCATTTTCTTGTACTCATATTGCCCTCCAGGGGTCACGAAAGAAGTGTATTTAACAGACTCATCGTCCATCTGAACCTGATGAAACCCACTTCTTAGATCCAAAACTGTAAAAATATTTTTTCCCGACAATATTCCAAGCAGTCCTCTATCAACGGCATTGGAAAATTATCCCTAATGGTTTTCTATTTAAGAACCAATAGTCTATACATAGTCTCCCCTCGCCATTCTTCTTCCTAACCAAAACCGTGGCGGATGCGTATGGGGAGTTGCTATACCTAATAACACCTTCGGAAAGAAGTTTTTCAATGATCGCCTGTACTTCAGCATACTTCCTGTCCCTTTAAATTAACTTTGCATAAGACTGCTCCGTATGAAAAAAGTTGCTTATTTCCAACACCCCTGTATTTAGTGGGCTTTAACTCACTAGTCATGTGAAATGGCACGTTTGAACGTTTAATAAAACTCCTCGGGCTACCAGAATCAAGAAGAGAGAGAATATGTTGAACAGTGCGTTTGCTTTGCCTACCCAGAACAGTGACACTTACCATCTGCATTTCATCAACCGCATCAGCCATACCTGCGTCCTTCGACTACGCACTAGTATCTATAGATGCAACAACAACTTTCTTCTTAGGGCACGTTTGATGGAAGTGACCGAGCTCCCCACACTTAAAACATGATCCTGGCTTGCGTAAAGGTTTGGTGCAACTTGACTGGTAATGCCCCATCTGCGAGCAGTTGAAACATCGTATAACAACCTCTGTTGATTCAGATTTTACTTTACGAAGTGGCGCCGCCAGAGGTTTAACCGTGTTTAAAGTTGATTTATCACGAAGTTTATCATACCGCTCATACTGTGTCTTCAGCTGCTCTACCGTTGTCGCTTGGTATAGCATAGACATTAATGGACTCCTTTCGTTAAGGCCGGATATGATGGCATCCACCAAATCCCGTTCTGGAATGTTTGCCTTACTAGCTATTACTCTCATTTCCACAAAATATCGCTGAGCACTTTCGTTTGGTTTGCGTTTTCGGTTTTTCAATTGCTCGTAAATTTCGAATAGGGTGTGCTTACGTCCAAACTCATCGCATAATGCATTCTACAACGCTGCGTATGTGGAGGCGGTGATTGTGCGCCTGAATAATTAGTGTTAGCAGCAGTAGTATAGACAGTGGTAGTTCTAGCAGCGGCGGTGTTGACAGCGGTAGTAACAACAGCAGCGCTTAGAGTTTCAGCAGTGGGTGTAACGGCGGTGGTATTGGCAGCGGTAGTAAACACAGCAGTAACGACGGCAGTACGGACAGCAGTACTCGAAGTTTCAGCAGTAGTGGCAGCAGTTGGTTTAGTGAACTTTGATATTCCAAGCGAATTTCCATTGGCCACAGCCGGCACATCACTTCTGAACTGAATTGCATTAGCATCCTTGGCCGCCGCAGTGGAAATGTTTTTATAATGTACGGTATACGATCTGAAACGTTGTGATTCTTGAGTTTGGCCAAACGTGCCTTCATGCAAAGCGCGTACTTGCGATATGGTGGCACTTTCCGGAGGCTCAACACCAGCCTCCAACAACTCCGCCACCATTTCACTACGGGTCTTCATTTTTAGTGGCCTTTTCTATTATTTTGACGAAATCGAAAAACTTTTATTGTATAGCAATAGCGGGCGCGTCGAATCCTGCTTCTGAACTGAAAAGGCAAAGTCAGGATTGATGGATGAATCTAAATATATAATTTATTGTAGCAAAACGCGTGTTGGCTTTTTACAAAGTATACCGGATATCTTATATTGGCTGCGGTCGAACCCGCAGATATGGCATAACGATTGTCAGTACTATGCAGGGTTGCTCTTTGTTATATTATAGAGTGTTTACAAATTAGAACTTTTTATAAAAAATGGTAAGTCATTTTTAAAAACCCATATTTTTTAAAGTTTATTATTAGTTATGTTGGCAAAGCCCAATACTTTTGTCGTATGTGCTATGAAAAAAAATATATTTGTGAGCAGACGTCACATACGACAAATGCATTCTGAATGAAAAGTCGTATATCTTCTAATACTTTGAAGATATTAAACTTTTGAAAATAGGAAATAATAATAAATACCACTCTCTACAACTCTTTGAAATTTCAGAAAAATATACCGCACAGTTTTTGTATAGCTCCACTCTAAACTTTAAAGTCGATTTTCTCGAAACTGTGTTTTGTAACATACGACGTTCGCTTTCTGAGGCGACGATATGTACGTTTATGATTGCCATACTGCTGCTATCCGCAGCCTGCATTCTCGTTTGCGTGATAACGATCGCCTACTGGTTCTTAGGGATTTTAACTTACCTTTCATCAGTTGCATCGGCAACGATGATTCAAAATTTTTTACTCCTGTCACTCAGCACGATTTTGTTGGATCGCTTATAGATTTGCCTCTAGTTCAGATCAATAACGTGGTAAACTCCAAAAATAATTTGTTGGATTTAGCTTTTGTGGATAATTAATTGGGCACTGGCCTAAGTTGAATCTCTGCCTGAAGATCCCTTGCACTCCACACTGAGATTGCACTGGATAATTTACTACCTACGATTAATTTCATGGAAGTGACCTGTCGTTCTCGTCTGATTCCACGATTGGTCTGATCTTTATTCATGTTAAATTTTTTGTATGCGCTACCCCTCAATTTAGTTCCTTTTTATTAAAAAAATGAGCTGAGTGAAATTTGAAGTTAATCCCATAAGTGTAAAGTGTGCCCCTCGGCTCTCAAAAATACAAAATAAACGAAAATTCACATAGAAAATCAGTTGATTTCTTGGGTGACAGGTAACAAGGTCAATGGAAATAGAGTCAATTGACATTATTTCGCATTATACATGGAAATAGTGTCAATTGCCACTATTTCTATTTTGTAAAGAGAAGTAAAGTCAATAGCAATTTGGCAATATGGTTATTGATTTTATTTCCTAATTGAAATGGAAATAGCGTCAACATTGCTTGCGACATGTCAACTATACATCACGTGATTTTTAAGTGTGATGATGTGATTTACAAAAAGCGTCGCATCTAATTTTTCACTACGTCGGTATCATGCCGTCCCGCGGTTATCCGCCGCGAACGCGTATATGTTATGGACGACATACTTTGAAAGGAAGAACTTGATTCCAATAATAATTTTGAATTTTTCCTAAGCCCTTCTATAAAAGAGTACTTTAACGACATTTTGGACTTTTATGATTCACTTTCGACTAAACTCAATTATAAACTGATCCATGGTTATATGCAACTGTTTATTTCCTACTCATTTTACTCACTAACAAACGGTCATCATAACGGATTAACTTTGCTAATCAGAATATATTACTTTGAATCAGGGCTGGAAACCGGTTCGGTACCGAACCCGTTTTTGAACCGAACCACGAACCGAACTATTTTTTTTTGGAGATGCATGAACCGAACCGAAACCCGCAAAAAAAAAATGGTTCGGTTCGGTTCAAAAATGGAATAAATTTAAAAGAGTCTCAACTTATATGCCTAAAACATAAATTTTCCTAAAAATGGTTACAGTTGTGAAAATCTCAGTAATGCGGAGACAAAGTTATTGCTGAGAGTACGGTTGAATATGGAGGACGAGTTTAAATCGGGTAGAAGGGAAAAAATGTATTGTGTAAGAACGTTGTGACCAAGGTTAAAAATGTAAAACCCAATATAAGACTGGACAGCACCACAGCGCAGAGAAAATTCTTCAGAAAATGTCCTCGGGAAAGGACTTTATTGTTTTAATAAACGATTTGTTTTTAGGTATTTTTCTTTTTAAAGACAAACATTTGTACCTAAACATTTTTCTCTTTAATTTTAATAGCCTTCTTTTTCTTAAATTTAAAGAAAATCTAACATTTCTTTGCTCACAAATTTTGTCTAGTGTAAGATTCAGCAAAATTTCCATACCTATCAATTGTTATTGTTAAATAGAAGAGAATTTTGTCACTTTAAATTGTTATGGTATGCACAGCCAGCAATGGCAAAAGGAAAGCTTTTTTAACTCACCAGGCAAAAGGTGAAAAGCTTTAATAGAAAAAAAAAAATGCCAAAAAGATTTCAAAAATTTTCAAAACCAATTGGTAAAACGTTTCTACGCCAATGAAATGGAAACCCGCACATCTGATGCAGTAGCGTCACACGGTACCACGAAATAAATCCCAAATGAAATAAGTCCCAACTTTAAGAAATGAAACAACTCCGGCGTGCCGCTCGCGCCGTGCCCCCTTTCCCCTTCCAACACTTTTTTTCCTTCCTGCGGGTTATATCTTACCTTTTCATAATCTCTACATATAATATGTATGTATGCTTGTGGACGTATCACTCGAAAACCGCTGATTGGAATTCAATGAAACTTTAAATTTAAATTTAAGATATCGATTATTCCGATAACTCAACCGATTTCAAAGTTATCGGTCGATATCTAAGTTATCGGCCAATATTTGAACCAAAAGGACCTTTTGGCGATCAAAATCAACTGTTTAAAACACCCCAGCGGTACAATTGAAAATGTGTCATCGATCAAAATCTTTTTATTGTTGTTGTCCAAAGTTATTGAAAATATGTTCTTTTTGGAACATATTACACAGTAATATGAGTTACAGTCTTCGGAGATGCCGCAAAAACTTTCGATGTAATAAGACTGTTGGTTGTTTTGCTAAAATTTTACCTTACAACAGTTATAGAAACAGTTACCGTGAAAGCTTGTTTAATTGCAATTTTAAGAGAAATGAAATAAGTCCCAATGAAAATGAAATAAATCCCAAAGGTAAAAAGTAATAAATTGTAGTTCTAAGAGAAATGAAATAAGTCCCAACAAATATGAAATAACTCCCAATGCTGGAAAATGAAATTATCCTAAAATGACCTCAAAATGATCCCAAAATTATCCCGAAATTTACTAAAAAATGATCCTAAAATGACAACAAATTACCAAAAAAATTATCTTAAAATGACCACAAAATTATCCTAAAATGACCTCACAATTATTCCAAAATTGACCAAAAAACGATCCTGAAATGTCCCCAAAATGACCACAAAATTACCCTTAAATGACCCCAAAAAAATATCACAAATCGACCCCAAAATGATCCATAAATGACCCCAATATGCCCTCAAAATGACCTGCTAAACAGATCATAACAAAAAAAATAACAATTGTTATAAAAAGAGCTTTCGAATTTTTCGGAGCATACAAAAACATAACAATTGTCACAATTATAACAATAGTCATTGGGTGAATTTTGTTATGTTTCAAGAATAGGGCTGTAAGATTCAAGTTTTGAAGGTTGAAAGGTAGAAGCATACGCAAGAAAAACACTTTTTTCATTTTTGCGCTGTTGTCAAAATGCGTTCATTTCCTGCCAACTGCCAAATAGGAAAACTTTAGTGGACGTCATTAATTGCTTCAATAATATAAAACGCCTTTCTCCACACTCAGACGTTTTAAAATTCTGGGAAACACATTCAGAGAAAGAATTAAGAATAATTGCTGAGATTGTACTAACTGTTCCTGCCACACAAGTGTTGGTAGAAAGAGCATTTTCAACTTTAAAATTTATTTTATCGGACTTAAGGACAAGTATAGACAAAGACTTGTTAGAAGACATCCTTTTGATAAACTTAAATACTAAACAACCAAATGATGTATTTTTTATGAAAATTATGTCTTCTAACAAGTCTTCGTCTATACCCAGCCAGCAGAGCAACGTACGTTTTAATGATCGTATAATTTTTCATCGTTTTTCGTATCCGAAAACGGCCCGGTTATTATACTGCTGGGCTGGATTTACTGTTTGTTCGTTTTTTCACAATTTTCCGTATCCGAAAACGGTCCGGAAACTATACTGCTGGACTGATTTTCTGTTGGTTCGTTGTTTCGCAAGTCCCAATGAAATAAATCCTATCAAAAAATGAAATAAGTCCCAACTTTAAGAAATGAAACAACTCCGGCGTGCCGCTCGCGCCGTGCCCCCTTTCCCCTTCCAACACTTTTTTTCCTTCCTGCGGGTTATATCTTACCTGTTGGTTGTTTTGCTAAAATCTTACCTTACAACAGTTATAGAAACAGTTACCGTGAAAGCTTTTAAATTGCAATTTTAAGAGAAATGAAATAAGTCCCAATGAAAATGAAATAAATCCCAAAGGTAAAAAGTAATAAATTGTAGTTCTAAGAGAAATTAAATAAGTCCCAACAAATATGAAATAACTCCCAATGCTGGAAAATGATCCCAAAATTATCCCGAAATTGACTAAAAAATGATCCTAAAATGACCACAAATGACCAAAAAAATTATCTTAAAATGACCACAAAATTATCCTTAAATGACCTCAAAATTATTCCAAAATTGACCAAAAAACGATCCTGAAATGACCCCAAAATGACCACAAAGTTACCCTTAAATGACCCCAAAAAAATATCACAAATCGACCCCAAAATGATCCATAAATGATCTCAAAATGACCTGCTAAACAGATCATAACAAAAAAAATAACAATTGTTATAAAAAGAGCTTTCGAATTTTTCGAAGCATACAAAAACATAACAATTGTTACAATTATAACAATAGTCATTGGGTGAATTTTGTTATGTTTCAAGAATAGGGCTGTAAGATTCAAGTTTAGAAGGTTGAAAGGTAGAAGCATAAGCAAGAAAAACACTTTTTTCATTTTTGCGCTGTTGTCAAAATGCGTTCATTTCCTGCCAACTGCATGCCATTTGAGAGCGTAAAGATGAAAAGAGTTTTTCCTTTCGTCATGCATCCACCTTCCATTATCTACTTTGGTTTTCTCATAAACAAAACAAAAATACAAAACTGAAAGTCCATGGCGTTGCCAGCAACTTTAATTATTCAAGGGAAAAGAAAAGATAATGTTTCATTAGTGAAAAGATGCAAAAATAAATAATGTATGAAAAATCGTCTTACTTTACCAAATAGGGAAACTTTAGTGGACGTCATTAATTGCTTCAATAATATAAAACGCCTTTCTCCACACTCAGTAGTCGCATTTTCAACTTTAAAATTTATTTTATCGGACTTAAGGACAAGTATAGACAAAGACTTGTTAGAAGACATCCTTTTGATAAACTTAAATACTAAACAACCAAATGATGTATTTTTTATGAAAATTATGTCTTCTAACAAGTCTTCGTCTATACCCAGCCAGCAGAGCAACGTACGTTTTAATGATCGTATATTTTTTCATCGTTTTTCGTATCCGAAAACGGCTCGGAAATTATACTGCTGGGCTGGATTTACTGTTTGTTCGTTTTTTCACAATTTTCCGTATCCGAAAACGGTCCGGAAACTATACTGCTGGACTGATTTTCTGTTGGTTCGTTGTTTCGCAATTTTTCACATCCGAAAACGGTCCGGAAACTATACTGAAAAAACAGTGATCCCAAAAACATCAAAAAATTATACCAAAAGCTTCAGAAAACTATTCCAAAAACATCATCAATCGTATCAGAAAACGTAAAAAAAAAACACAAAAAAGCATGATAGAATGCGTTGGTTTTAGGAAAGTTTTTGTACTTTTACAGACATACGTTTCGTTCTCACACTTTAATGGGAAAAAGGATCGGGAAAAGTTTTTTAAATGGAGCATGAAAACGGAAAAATATACAGTTTTTGCCAGATTTTTTCCATTTCCAGATGCGTTTACACAAATTTTCCTGGCTGGGTATATTTATGTTTCTTTACATAATAATAATTTTCAGTATTGTATTGCTATTATAACTTTTTGCCGATATATTAATAAATATTATCTATAAATGAATTTGATCTCAATAACAAAGCGTTTTATTTTTGACATTTCCAAACAATTTTTATTTTAGTAGGCTTTTAAATATGTATACATATTTTTTTTTTAATTTTTGAAACTTTTTTTAAGTTTTTGGCTGTGTTGGTGTTTTTTCAAGGTGGTTCGAAACACTGAACTGAACCACCCAGATTTTCGGGAAGTGGTTCGAACCACTGAACCGAACCACAGCGATTATTGAAGTGGTTTCAGCCCTGCTTTGAATAGACATTCTCTAAGAGTTATTGACACTATTTCCATTTGAGTTGGAAATAAAGTAATTTTTAATTCATGCTTCTCATATCATACCAAAAAATCCCCCGAGTTTTATTTTCAAATTTTTATTTTTTGGTATGATGTGATTTTAAAATATTCAATGTATGGCTTACAAATTAAAAAAAAGCCGCATAGATGGAAGTCAGATTTATTAAAAAAATATTTTTTTTTCGTTCAAATGTACATACATATTTATATTTTATTAATTTTACATTTTTATATAAATTATTGAGAGATTTTTGTAGTGTTTGCTACAACTTGCCTGCAGTAAGGGCAGAGAATAGGACATCTTACATTCGATTTTATATTCCAAATTTTTTCCTGCGGCGCTTTTTAAAATAAATTTCAAAGTCAAGCCATTAAATATTTTAAAATAATATCATACTAAAAAAATAAAAAATTTTTAATTAAAAATCGTGCGGTTTTTTAATTTCAAATATTTGCCTGCGGCGCTTTTTAAGATAAATTTGAAAGAAAAAATTCAATTTATAATTAAATATCGCTTGATTTATATAAGATTATTAAATAAAAATTTACAATTAAAAAATAGTACCATTGAGTATTTTAAATTGAAATCATATTATAAAATGCGACGCTTTTTGTAATGTTGAAAATCACCTCATCAAACTCAAACATCGCGTGATATTCAGTTGACATGCTATAAGAAATGTTAACGCTATTTCCATTTCAATTAAGAAATAACGTCAATACATATATTGACAAAGAGAAGTTAAATCAACTGATCCTATTTCCATTTGGGGTGCGAAATAATGTCAATTGACACTATTTCCATTGACCTTGTTACCTGTCACCGATTTCTTGGTTTCAAATAATTGCACAGAGTAATCAGTGGAGTGTAATGGAGTGTGGTTACTAAGTGACCTTGCTCAATCCCGACTCTTGCGTCCTCGTTCGTGCACTCTGGGCAACGGGAGCTACCTAGACTCGCGGCAGAAAGAGAGGGAGCCCCGGTGGGGCCACTCTGACATACTTGGTTTAAGGGCTCACCGAGGTTTTTGCGTAGCGTCTGTTCACCATGAGGTGCGGCTGCAAGCGGGCGTCTGTCTTGAAGCAAGCGGCTCGCTATATAAATGTGTAAATATTTTCCAAAACCCCGAAACGGGTTGTGCGCTGGGTTTGGGACCCGCCACGTAAAAAACTTAATTCCAATGAAAAAATACACAAAGCCTCGGATGAGAACCGCCTTTAATGTTGACGACCCGGCAAAACGAATAAGGCATAACGATTTGGATATTAGGGCATGTACCGGGAATGTCCGGACCCTTTCAAGGGACGGTACCGCTGCCCGACTGGTTGATGTCCTCGTAGGCGCAAAGGCTGACATCACCGCCCTGCATGAAATGCGATGGACGGGGCAAGGAAAGACGACCATCGGTCCTTGTGACGTATACTACAGTGGCCAGACACGCGGCAAAGCGCGTGGTATAGGATTCGTGGTGGGAAAGAGACTTCGCCGCCAAGTATTAGCGTTCACTCCTGTGAACGAGCGTCTCGCTGCGATCCGCAAGGCGAGGTTTTTCAACATAACATTTATCTGCGCCTATGCGCCGACTGAGAAGACGGACGACGCAGAGAAGGACTCCTTCTACTATAAACTTGAACAGACTTATGATCGCTGCCCACAGCATGATATCAAAATCGTGCTCGGCGACTTGAATGCCAAGGTGGGCAAGGAAGGAGTCTTTGGTCCCACAGTTGGAAAATTCAGTCTCCACGATATAACATCCCCCAACGGCACTAGGTTGATTGACTTCGCCGCTGCTCGCAATATGGTCATCAGTAGTACCAGGTTCCAGCATAAGCGAATACACCAAGCCACATGGCTGTCCCCTGATCAAAGAACTAGAAACCAGATTGATCATGTCTTGATTGACGGCAGACATAGCTCCACCGTTCTGGACGTGCGTACACTGCGTGGTCCCAATATTGACTCTGACCATTATCTTGTCGCAGCCAAGATACGCACACGCCTCTGTGCAACGAAGAAAGTGCGCACAGTAACGGAAGGAAAGTTTGACGTCGAGAAGCTGCGCATGACACAGACAGCTGATAATTTCACAACTCGACTCTCACACCTGCTAGCAGAGGGCAATCCTCGACCTAACGATGTAACCGAGCAATGGAAGCATATCTCTCACTCATTGCGTACCGCCGCTGAGGCCACTATAGGGTTCCAGCGAGCCCGCAAGAACAACTGGTACGATGAGGAATGCAAAACTGCCTCGAAAAAAAAGGACGCTGCCTACAAGGAGACGTTGCGAACGGGCGCAACCCGCAGTGTATGGCAACAATATCGTGAGGCAAAGAAGGAAGAGAGACGCCTTTTCAGAAAAAAGAAAAGTGAGGCCGAAAGGCGGAGTGTGAGGAGCTTGAGATGCTGGCTGGCAGGAATGATGCCCGAAAATTCTATGAAAAGATCCGGCGGATGACGGAAGGTTTTAAGACCGGGGCAAGCTCCTGTAAGGACAATAATGGCGACCTGGTAACCGACGTACAAAGTGTACTTAAATTATGGAGGGAGCACTTCTCCTCACTGCTAAATTGCGAGGGAGACGTCGAACCCGATACCCCAATCCCTGACGATGGAAAAGTCGTCCCACCACCTGACTATGATGAAGTGAGGATAGCTATATCCCGGCTCAAAAACAACAAAGCGCCTGGAAAAGACGGACTACCCGCCGAGCTGTTCAAACGCGGAGGCGAAGAGCTGGTAAAAAGCATGCATCAGCTCTTATGCAGAATATGGTCAGACGAATGCATGCCTCCGGATTGGAATTTAAGTGTGCTTTGCCCAATCCACAAGAAAGGCGATCCCGCTAACCGCACCAACTACCGTGGAATTAGTCTTCTTAATATCGCATATAAGGTTCTTTCTAGCGTGTTGTGTGAAAGGCTGAAGCCCATCGTAGACAAACTGATTGGACCTTATCAGTGTGGCTTTAGACCTGGTAAGTCTACCATCGACCAGATTTTCACGATACGCCAAATCCTGGAGAAGACCCATGATAAGAGAATCGACACTCACCATCTCTTTGTCGATTTTAAAGCCGCTTTTGACAGCGTAAAAAGGAGTTGCCTGTATGCCGCCATGCCTGAATTTGACTTCCCTGCAAAGCTTATACGGCTTTGCCAAATGACGTTGAGCAATACCAACAGCAATACCAGATGCTGGAGAAGATAATTCGAGCAGCAGAGCTAAACCGCAATGGTACAATCTTTTACAAGAGCGTGCAATTGCTGGCGCATGCCGATGATATTGATATCATTGGCCTTAACAACCGCGCCGTAAGCGCTGCCTTCTCTGGACTGGATAAGGAAGCGAAAAAAGTGGGTCTTGCCGTGAACGAGGACAAGACGAAGTATTTGCTGTCATCAAAGAAAGAATCGGCGCACCTGCGCCTTGGCAGCCATGTCACTGTTGATAGTTACAAATTTGAAACTGTGAGGGACTTCGTCTATTTGGGAACCAGTATCAACACCGAAAATAATATCAGTCTAGAAATCCAGCGGAGAATCACTCTTGCCAACAAGTGCTACTTTGGACTGAGTAGGCAATTGAGAAGTAAAGTCCTCTCTCGAAGAACAAAGATCACGCTCTATAAGTCTTTCATCATACCTGTCCTGATGTATGGCTCAGATTCATGGACAATGTCAAGAGAAGATGAGATGGCCCTGGGAGTATTTGAGAGAAAAGTTTTCCGGAAGATTTATGGTCCTTCCCGTGATGCCAACGGCGAGTATAGAAGGAAATTTAACGATGAGCTGTACGAGCTCTACGCAGATCTGACCATAGTCCAGCGAATTAAAGCCCAAAGACTCCGCTGGCTGGGCCATGTTATGCGAATGGACAAAGAAGCTCCAGCACAGAAGGTTTTCCTATCGTCGCCTGAATTCGTCAGCAGAGGAAGGGGGAGGCCTCGACTGAGATGGAAACAACAGGTGGAGGATGACTTGAACTCCCTTGGGGTTTCCAATTGGCGTCCGTTATCGCTAAAAAGGAATGACTGGCGTGCTTTGATACGAAACGGCCAAAATCGCTTAGGCGGTTAAGCGCCAATAAATGATGAATGATGAATCATCCAAATTAAGTCTGGTGGAAAATTACTTTGTTTTACAGTATAAAAAAGTTGAAACAGATTCACAAACCACATACATAAGTAATAAATTTAAACAACAGTTAATCGTAGTAAGCACTGCCAAGTATGGAAGCATTTCGATTTTGAATTGTAATTTTGAAATAACTGCGGTAATTCAAATGTTCCTTGTTACTCCTTTGCTATTTTCGTGAGAAAATTTATTAAAAGGCCCGTTGTGATACCACCAACACTAGGAAAGTCATTTCCGGGACCCTGCCATATGGAAAATCCCGGTATTATCGGATCAGAATCCTGGGACTGACGTTCCTAAACCGACACCGTTTCTCCTCCTCGAACCATTTAGATGACTTGATGAAGGCTATCAGGTCCTTTATGTCCAGCTCCGTGACCTGACGTAGGCTAACCAGGAAAGGAGCTCCCAAAAAGCGCATTCTCGCGCCACTTAAAGCCGGGCAGTTGCAGATGAGGTGCTCCACCGTTTCCTCCTCCTCATCATCCTTACAACTCCTACAGCATCGTCGGTAGGGCACACCTAGTCTTTCTGCGTGCCTACCAATGAGGCAGTGCCTAGTTAATACGCCTATTAGTATGGAGATTTCTCTTCTCCTTAGGGCATAAATTTGTCTTGATCTTTTATGATCCCATTTCGGCCAGTTTTCTTTGGATATCCGGCATCCTGGAGATTGCAGCCATCTTTCGTTGGCTTGGCAGAGTGTGTACTCCTTCAGCATAAGCTTGCATGTGGCTAACGGCATACCTAAGCGCTCTTTATCCCGAAGAACCTGCTTGGTCGTGCCCTGCCTCGCAAGTTCGTCTGCCCTACAATTTCCCTCAATGTCCCTATGCTCCGGGACCCATGTGAGGTTCACGCGGTTCTGTTGGGCCATCTCTTGAAGAGATCGACGACAGCTGAGCGTCAGTTCAGAGTTGAACGAGTAAGAGCCAAGGGATTTGATGGCCGCTTGGCTGTCGCTGAAAATAAAAATATCCTGTCTGATAGTGTGTTGGCCTATCCAAGCCGCAGCGTCCATGATTGCTGAAACTTCAGCCTGGAAAACACTGCAGGGATCAGGTAGTCTGAAGAAGAGCTCAAAGTTCAGATCCTTTGAATAAACCCCTCCTCCAACTCTGCCGTCTAACTTCGAGCCATCAGTATAAATGGAAGTGCAGCCATGAGTGGCGGGACTCCGATCTGTGCTCTCCCATTCTTCCCTGCTGGGAATGTTTATTTTAAAACAGCTATCTCCGACTATTGTGGTTGCACAACGATCTGTGATCAGCGGAAGAAAGCTATAGGATCCCAAAATACTGGCGTGTCCAGTAGTGCTTGCGCCCCAGCCGGACTTTTCCCTTAGACGCAGAGGCGATGCTGCTGCTACCCGGTGCCCTTCCAGATCGAGTGGCAAAATGCCAAGAATGGCCTGGAGTGCTTCATTGGGCGTTGTTCTTAACGCACCGCTTATACAGATCATGCAATATCTGTGTACTTTACCTAACAGATTAAGGTTTCAGTTTTTGTAGTATTAACGGTGGTATCTTATAGCGGTTGGTGAAAAGGACCAGTTCTACTTTTCCCGGGTTGATGCTCAGTCCGCAGCGCGAGCACCATGAGGAAACCTCTCGCAGTGCTACTTGCATCAAGTCGCACAGGGTTTGTGGGAATTTGCACCTATATACTATAGCTAAGTCGTCTGCATATGCCACTACCTTCCCGCCCCCCCGCTTGTGTCTCGCAGCATCGAGTTGACAGTGAGGTTCCATAGAAGCACCACCCTGAGGCGTTCCCCTTGTGACATAGCGTGATAAGTCAACCGAGCCCAGTGATGAAACTATTCGTCTACCACTTAGCAGTTGATGAATAAGTCCAATAAGAGACCTGCCAATGCCCAGACTTGTTAAAGCGGTGTTTATAGCATCAGGGCTTATGTTGTTGAAGGCTCCTTCAATATCTAAAAAAGCCACAAGACAGTACTCCTTTTCATACAGCGATTTTTCAATAACAGAAACTAGGCTGTGAAGCGCAGTTTCTGTAGATTTCCCTTTGGTGTATGCATGCTGAAAGCTAGAGATAATGTTGCTATCAATAGTAGAGGAGAGATAGTCATTTATTGTCCTCTCGAAGGTTTTGAGCACAAAGGATGAGACTGATCGGCCTTTAGTCCTTGGGCTCGTAATGAGACGCCTTCCCCGCCTTAGGAATAAACAGGCTGTATAGAGAAATACCAGCCATTTGGATGATGTCTCCAGCGTGTTTATGAGTTTTGCGGGAATAATCCCGTCTGGCCCGGCAGCTTGAACGGTTCGAAGCTTTTAACCGCCTACCTAACCTTTTCCTCCGTGATGGGTATGTATACAGCCAGGTTTGTTGTAGGTGCTAAGGGTTCCTCATGCAAGATTCCTGGGAAGTGCATATTCAAGAGCAGCTCTAGGGTTTCCCTCTCCGTGCTGGTCCAGGATCCGTCAGGTTTGTGCAAATAGCTTGTGGCTGTTTGAGTTTTTGAGAGCACTCGTCTAAGTCTCGCTGTATCGTCGACATTTTCGACCCCAGTGCAGAAATTTCTCCACGATATTCTCTTTGCCTGCCTCAGAGCTTTTTTGTAGGCTCTAAGTTTAACTTCATATTCGAGCCATTGAGTCCCCGTGCCAAGGCTCTTGGCCTTATTAAATTTTGTCCTACATGATTTCCGGAGCGAGTCCAGGTCGTAGGACCACGAAAGCGGGCTATGTTTACCGCGTGGTTTTGGCACTGGGCAAGCCTGCTCTAGGGCATTCGAGAGCGCCGTTGTAAAGGTCTTTACCAGATCCTCCAACTCTACTACTGACGAGGGGACTTGTGGGGGCAGTGCTGGTAGGTCGCTAGATAGTATTTCATTGTGTAGCTGCCAGTTAGTGTTACGTGGGTTGCGTTTCATAACCGGCTGCTCAACAGAAAAGTCTAGATCTAATTCTACGTACCGGTGGTCGGAGAATGAGTGTTCATCGAGAACGTGCCATTTTCTGACCCACTCTTAAGCGCCTTCGCTGCAAATAGTGAGATCTATCACCTCCCTACGGGTTTTAGTAATAAACGTAGGTTCGTTACCCACGTTGCAAACTACCAGGTTAGTTGTTAACAAATAGTCAAACAACGACTCTCCTCTAGCATTGATATCGGAGCTTCCCCACTGGACGTGATGAGCATTGGCGTCAGTTCCGATAATAAGATGACCCATGAAAAAATTTGCCACCAGATCTTTTACCTCCCTCTGTGGCGGAGGTTCTTCGGCGTCGTAGGGCATATAGACCGACGCCATCGTCAGGCTGGTACTGGCGACTGTTAAACTGGCAGCTGTAACGTCACCATTGGTATAGTTGGGCAAGAGAAAGGCGTTCAGCTCAGACTTAACCAAAATACAGGCTCTAACCCTGCCCTCCTCGCTGGCTCGGATAAGCTTAAAACCCTTAGTCCCCAAACGGCAAATCCTTGAGCTGTTGACCCAGGGTTCTTGGATGAGGACCACATCTACGTCGCCTTTAGAGAGACGACTGATTAAAGCAGCCTCGGCTGCTTTAATCAGTCGTTTCTCTAAAGGCGACATAGATGTGGTCCTCATCCAAGAACCCTGGGTCAACAGCTCAAGGATTTGCGGTTTGGGGACTAAGGGTTTTAAGCTAATCCAAGCCAGCGAGGGCAGGAGTGTAATAGAGTGTGGTTGCTAAGTGACCTTGCTCAATCCCGACTCTTGCGTCCTCGTTCGTGCACTCTGGGCAACGGGAGCTACCTAGGCTCGCGGCAGAAAGAGAGGGAGCCCCGGTGGGGCCACTCTGACATACTTGGCTTAAGAGCTCACCGAGGTTATTGCGTAGCGTCTTTTCACCATGAGGTGCGGCTGCAAGGGGGCGTCTGTCTTGAAGCAAGCGGCTCGCTATATAAATGTGTAAATATTTTCCAAAACCCCGAAACGGGTTGAGCGCTGGGTTTGGGACCCGCCACGTAAAAAACTTAATTCCAATGAAAAAAAATGCAAAGCCTCGGATGAGAACCCCCTTTAATGTTGACGACCCGGCAAAACGAATAAGGCATAACGATTTGGATATTAGGGCATGTACCGGGAATGTCCGGACCCTTTCAAGGGACGGTACCGCTGCCCGACTGGTTGATGTCCTCGTAGGCGCGAAGGCCGCCATCACCGCCCTGCAGGAAATGCGATGGACGGGGCAAGGAAAGACGACCATCGGTCCTTGTGACGTATACTACAGTGGCCAGACACGCGGCAAAGCGCGTGGTGTAGGATTCGTGGTGGGAAAGAGACTTCGCCGCCAAGTATTAGCGTTCACTCCTGTGAACGAGCGTCTCGCTGCGATCCGCATCAAGGCGAGGTTTTTCAACATAACATTTATCTGCGCCTATGCGCCGACTGAGGAGACGGACGACGCAGAGAAGGACTCCTTCTACGATAAACTTGAACAGACTTATGATCGCTGCCCACAGCATGATATCAAAATCGTGCTCGGCTTGCCAAGGTGGGCAAGGAAGGAGTCTTTGGTCCCACAGTTGGAAAATTCAGTCTCCACGATATAACATCCCCCAACGGCACTAGGTTGATTGACTTCGCCGCTGCTCGCAATATGGTCATCAGTAGTACCAGGTTCCAGCATAAGCGAATACACCAACCCACATGGCTGTCCCCTGATCAAAGAACTAGAAACCAGATTGATCATGTCTTGATTGACGGCAGACATAGCTCCACCGTTCTGGACGTGCGTACACTGCGTGGTCCCAATATTGACTCTGACCATTATCTTGTCGCAGCCAAGATACGCACACGCCTCTGTGCAACGAAGAAAGTGCGCACAGTAACGGAAGGAAAGTTTGACGTCGAGAAGCTGCGCATGACACAGACAGCTGATAATTTCACAACTCGACTCTCACACCTGCTAGCAGAGGGCAATCCTCGACCTAACGATGTAACCGAGCAATGGAAGCATATCTCTCACTCATTGCGTACCGCCGCTGAGGCCACTATAGGGTTCCAGCGAGCCCGCAAGAACAACTGGTACGATGAGGAATGCAAAACTGCCTCGAAAAAAAAAGGACGCTGCCTACAAGGAGACGTTGCGAACGGGCGCAACCCGCAGTGTATGGCAACAATATCGTGAGGCAAAGAAGGAAGAGAGACGCCTTTTCAGAAAAAAGAAAAGTGAGGCCGAAAGGCGTGAGTGTGAGGAGCTTGAGATGCTGGCTGACAGGAATGATGCCCGAAAATTCTATGAAAAGATCCGGCGGATGACGGAAGGTTTTAAGACCGGGGCAAGCTCCTGTAAGGACAATAATGGCGACCTGGTAACCGACGTACAAAGTGTACTTAAATTATGGAGGGAGCACTTCTCCTCACTGCTAAATTGCGAGGGAGACGTCGAACCCGATACCCCAATCCCTGACGATGGAAAAGTCGTCCCACCACCTGACTATGATGAAGTGAGGATAGCTATATCCCGGCTCAAAAACAACAAAGCGCCTGGAAAAGACGGACTACCCGCCGAGCTGTTCAAACGCGGAGGCGAAGAGCTGGTAAAAAGCATGCATCAGCTCTTATGCAGAATATGGTCAGACGAATGCATGCCTCCGGATTGGAATTTAAGTGTGCTTTGCCCAATCCACAAGAAAGGCGATCCCGCTAACCGCACCAACTACCGCGGAATTAGTCTTCTTAATATCGCATATAAGGTTCTTTCTAGCGTGTTGTGTGAAAGGCTGAAGCCCATCGTAGACAAACTGATTGGACCTTATCAGTGTGGCTTTAGACCTGGTAAGTCTACCATCGACCAGATTTTCACGATACGCCAAATCCTGGAGAAGACCCATGATAAGAGAATCGACACTCACCATCTCTTTGTCGATTTTAAAGCCGCTTTTGACAGCGTAAAAAGGAGTTGCCTGTATGCCGCCATGTCTGAATTTACTTCCCTGCAAAGCTTATACGGCTTTGTCAAATGACGTTGAGCAATACCAACAGCTCCGTCAGAATCGGGAAGGACCTCTCTGAGCCATTTGAAACCAAACGAGGCTTCAGACAGGGCGACTCCCTTTCGTGCGATTTTTTCAATCTGATGCTGGAGAAGATAATTCGAGCAGCAGAGCTAAACCGCAATGGTACAATCTTTTACAAGAGCGTGCAATTGCTGGCGTATGCCGATGATATTGATATCATTGGCCTTAACAACCGCGCCGTAAGCGCTGCCTTCTCTGGACTGGATAAGGAAGCGAAAAAAGTGGGTCTTGCCGTGAACGAGGACAAGACGAAGTATTTGCTGTCATCAAAGAAAGAATCGGCGCACCTGCGCCTTGGCAGCCATGTCACTGTTGATAGTTACAAATTTGAAACTGTGAGGGACTTCGTATATTTGGGAACCAGTATCAACACCGAAAATAATATCAGTCTAGAAATCCAGCGGAGAATCACTCTTGCCAACAAGTGCTACTTTGGACTGAGTAGGCAATTGAGAAGTAAAGTCCTCTCTCGAAGAACAAAGACCACGCTCTATAAGTCTCTCATCATACCTGTCCTGATGTATGGCTCAGATTCATGGACAATGTCAAGAGAAGATGAGATGGACCTTGGAGTATTTGAGAGAAAAGTTCTCCGGAAGATTTATGGTCCTTCCCGTGATGCCAACGGCGAGTATAGAAGGAAATTTAACGATGAGCTGTACGAGCTCTACGCAGACCTGACCATAGTTCAGCGGATTAAAGCCCAAAGGCTCCGCTGGCTGGGTCATGTTATGCGAATGGGCAAAGAAGCACCAGCACAGAAAGTTTTCCTATCGACACCCGAATTCGGCAGCAGAGGAAGGGGGAGGCCTCGACTGAGATGGAAACAACAGGTGGAGGATGACTTGAACTCCCTTGGGGTTTCCAATTGGCGTCCGTTATCGCTAAAAAGGAATGACTGGCGTGCTTTGATACGAAGCGGCCAAAATCGCTTAGGCGGTTAAGCGCCAATAAATGATGACGATGAAGCCAGCGAGGGGGGCAGGGTTAGAGCCTGTATTTTGGTTAAGCCTGAGCTGAATGCCTTTCTCTTGCCCAACTATACCAATGGTGACGTTACAGCTACCAGTTTAACAGTCGACAGTACCAATCTGACGATGGCTTCGGTCTATATGCCCTATCGGAACTGACGCCAATGCTCATCACGTCCAGTGGGGAAGCTCCGATATCAATGCTAGAGGAGAGTCGTTGTTTGATTATTTGTTAACAACTAACCTGGTAGTTTGCAACGTGCGTAACGAACCTACGTTTATTAGTAAAACCCGTAGGGAGGTCATAGATCTCACTATTTGCAGCGAAGGCGCTTATGAGTGGATCAGAAAATGGCGCGTTCTCGATGAACACTCATTCTCCGACCACCGGTACGTAGAATTAGTTCTAGACTTTTCTGTTGAGCAGCCGGTTATGAAACACAACCCACGTAACACTAACTGGCAGCTACACAATGAAATACTATCTAGGGACTTGCCAGTCCCCTCATTAGTAGGGGAGTTGGAGGATCTGGTAAAGACCTTTACAACGGCGCTCTCGAATGCCCTAGAGCAGGCTTGCCCAGTGCCAAAACCACGCGGTAAACATAGACCGCATTGGTGGTCCTACGACCTGGACTCGCTCCGTAAATCATGTAGGACACAATTTAATAAGGCCAAGAGCTTTGGCACGGAGACTCAATGGCTCGAATATAAAGTTAAACTCAGGGCCTACAAAAAAGCTCTGAGGCAGGCGAAGAGAGTATCGTTGAGAAATTTCTGCACTGGGGTCGAAAGTGTCGACGAGTGCTCTCAAAAACTCAAACAGCCACAAGCTATTTGCGCAAACCTGACGGATCCTGGACCAGCACGGAGAGGGAAACCCTAGAGCTGCTCTTGAATACGCACTTCCCAGGGAACTTGCATGAGGAACCCCTAGCACCTACAACAAACCTGGCTGTACACATACCCATCACGGAGAAAAAGGTTAGGTGGGTGGTTAAAAGCTTCGAATCGTTCAAGGCTGCCGGGCCAGACGGGATTATTCCCGCACAACTCATAAACACGCTGGAGACATCAGCCAAATGGCTGGTATTTCTCTATACAGCCTGCCTGGCTCTTAGCTACATTCCGTGCTCCTGGAGAAGTGCCACGGTAGTGTTTATTCCTAAGGCGGGGAAGGCGTCTCATTACGAGCCCAAGGACTATAGGCCGATCAGTCTCTCATCCTTTGTGCTCAAGACCTTCGAGAGGATAATAAATGACTACCTCTCCTCTACTATTGATATCAACCTGATCTGTAGCTATCAGCATGCATACACCAAAGGGGAAATCTACAGAAACTGCGCTTCACAGCCTAGTTTCTGTTATTGAAAAATCGCTGTATGAAAAGGAGTACTGTGTTGTGGCCTTTTAGATATTGAAGGAGCCTTCAACAACATAAGCCCTGATGCTATAAACACCGCTTTAACAAGTCTGGGCATAAGCAGGTCTCTTATTGGACTTATTGATCAACTGCTAAGGGGTAGACGAATAGTTTCATCACTGGGCTCGGTTGACTTATCACGCTATGGCACAAGAGGAACGCCTCAAGGTGGTGTTCTCTCCCGCTTCTATGGAACCTCACTGTCAACTCGATGCTGCGAGACACAAGCTGGGGGGGGGGGGGGGGGGGGGGGCGGGAAGGTAGTGGCATATGCAGATGACTTAGCTATAGTATACAGGGGCAAATTCCCACAAACCCTGTGCGAGTTGATGCAAGTAGCACTGAGAGAGGTTTCCTCATGGTGCTCGCGCTGCGGACTGCAAAACAGTTTTCATCTGTGTTGGAGGCAGGCTTTAAACATTCACAAAAATATAAATTAATTTGTCTCAACATATTGCAGATATATAACAATTATGCTAAGAGACGCCTACCCCTTGCCTCTAGCATTCATTAAAAAAAGGCTGTTAAACAATCAACAATGGGGAGTTGTGAAAAAAAATATCTTATATGAACAATTGGTTCTAGCGGAAACATATACATGAAAAATGATTTGGGAGAAATGGCAATAAACCTTTTATCTGAACGATCGGTTATATGGGAGATATATGCTATAGTGGTCCGATCCTACCGGATCCGACTATATCTCCTATAATGCCAGTATACATCTGTATGCCAAATTTCATCGAGATATCTAAAAAACTGAGGGACTAGTTTGCGTTCAAACAGACAGACAGACAGACGGACGGACGGACAGACCGTCATGGCTAAATCAACTCAGCTCGTCCTCTTCCCATTTTGGTATATTTATTGGTGGGTCTAACGGAAACATATACATAAAAACTGATTTGGAGCCTTGAAAATAAAAAAAAATCGATTTCGACCAAAACAAGTCTTGAGGTGGTCCTATGGGGACTTTGGGGTTTATTTTTATGTAAACCTCCTTCTTTATAAAGGCTGCGGAGGTTCAGCCGATCGGATAGGCTATCTGGTGGACCGTCACTGAAAGACAGTTTCTAAACTCCTCCTCTCTCTTTGCTTCCACATAGCTGAATTCAAATTCAGCTTGGCAAATACTTTATTTAGCCAATAGAAGCGCGTCGCGTAAGGCCGAGCAGAGCGCTTGAATAAATGCTGGCTCAGCTATAGCATTGACATACTTCCAGCTACGCTATTGGCCGAAGGTGTCAAAATGCATTTTTCAAATGCGTTCATACAAAAAGACATGCATGTAGGTCGTGGCTATTGCACGTTATGTATATATGTTTGTATGAGTACACTACAGTCTCAAAAACAAAAAAAAAATTTTTTTTTTTTTAAACTGTTAATGCCAACGTTTTTACCGCATAATTTTAAGTGGGACAAATTCGTTTTCATCGGCAACACTTTTGCACGTTTTTGAAGAAACCCTTAAAAAAAAAATGGCGGAAAAGTTATTTTTTTTCACCAAAACACTCCTCAAAACCCCAAATATATTTTTTTTTTTTCAAAAAACTGTTATCGTCAAAGTTTTTAGCGGATAATTTTAAGTCGGACAGGGTATGTATGAAAATTTTTAAGTCAAATGAAAATTTTTTAAGTAGGTCATGAACGAAAAAAAATTTCAAAAAACTCAAATTTTGCTCGAAAATTATTTTTTTGGGTAGGCGTAGTGGAACTTTTTTTTCCTGAACTCAAAACCTATCGAAAAATCGATGGCGCGACATGGGTTAACTTTCTTCCATACAAATCGACCCGCCTTAATACATATGTATATTAGGGTGACGCAACATTGATCTTTTGGTGACCTTTATATTGCCCAGTCAAACAAATGAAACAATTACATAAGTCTTCGTCTTCATTTGTACGAGTTTGTTTCGGCAAAATTATATCCGCATAATTAGGCATGGATGCCAAGTTCTTTTAGACTTTTCTTTTCCATAATCACTCAAAGTACGACAACATGTTGCGCAAATTCCAAGTGGAAATCTAGAATCAGATATTTCAAAATTTTCATTGACGTGCTGTTTTATAAGATTCTTATATTTTTCGGTGGTGGTATAATTACTTTCATGATTGTTAAAAACAATCTTTTTCCCACAAGGGGCTCAAACTTTCGAACGATTTTCTTCGTGTTTACTTTTCGAATTCATTTTTTATGTTATTTTATTATTAAATTCTATGTAAACACACAAAGTCTTGTGTATGTCTTCTCTACGCACTGCTAAATTAAAAACTGTCCTTCCAACACATTTTTCATTTCAAAGGCTCCTATTCACCTTTTCTATTTTTCTTTGAGATTTCATTTACTACTGCGTTTTTATCTCAAACAAGTGTTTTTTTTAAACAAGTGTTTTTTCAAACAACAAGTATTTTTTCAAACAACAAGTGTTTTTTCAAACAACAAGTGTTTTTTCAAGCAAGTATTTCTCCTTTTCTTTTCCAAAGTGTACCACCATTGTTTCGCTCTGGGAATACATTATTACCACACATATATATGATCGCCGTGCGGGACGGGTTGCGTACGTGCAAGCGGTGGGATAACAAAGATATAAAAGAAACAAAATTCATTTTGAGGTGATATACTTGCTGGAACATGTCAAAAATAAGTAAAAACAAATAAAAATGAAAAAAAAGTAATTGTTGAATAAAAACGGAAAACGATCAGCTAGGATTTCGTTTGAAACGGATTTTGAAACTATAAAATAGCTGAAAGAAGATGCCGTGAACCGTTTCATTCGGCATTTTCATGAAACTTGTGAGATAGAGCGTTACTAAAAAAAGTATTAAAGAAAGTGTTATTTAAACAAATTTTGATACAGGGAGTTTTTGAAAAATATTTTGAAATAGGGCGACATGCCACCCAGTCGTCGATACATACCTTATAAGCTTTAGATGTGTAAGTACATACCATGCACAAAGTACATTTACAAATATATACAAAAATAAAAAAGCCAAAAAATATATAGAGATTTCCTGATGAAGACGCGAAAGCGTTGAAACGCGTAGAAGAGAAGAACAACTTTTTGGTTTTCTTTAACTCATCGGGCGAAACAGCTCCAACCAAACAAATAAAAAATACCGTTTTATTTTTTTTAGTGCGTGTCGTGTTTTAGTAATTTTTCCCCGTGCCTGTTAGTGCGTTTTTCCGAAAATCTATTTCGTGAACGTGTCGTGTTGCAAAAATCATGCACGTGCCCACCTCTAGTTCCGAGACCAGTCTTTACTTGGTCCACTTTCATCTTCTAAGTTCTCAATTTTTCTCGACATATCATTATATTCCAATAGAACTAGTTTCGCGGTTTTCCTTCTTGAAACTAAACTTAATTGGACGACAATAAAAAGACGATGAAATAAATTAAAAAACTATGACTTTAGCGTTTTTTTTGCTCTCTTGACAAATTCTGATTTTGTAACTTAGAACGTTATTCGCGATGATCCTTCAATTGTATTAAAATGCACCGAAACGTGAGCGCCCTTTGTCAACTCTAATTGCATAAATTGTCATGTTGCATTACATTCAGGAGTGTAATGGGGTGTGGTTGCTGAGTGACCGCGCTCAATCCCGACTCTTGCGTCCTCGTTCGTGCACTCTGGGCAACGTTGAGCTACCTAGGCTCGCGGCAGAAAGAGAGGGAGCCCCGGTGGGGCCACTCTGACATACTTGGTTTAAGGGCTCACCGGGGTCTTTTTCGCAGCGTCTGTACACCATGAGGTGCGGCTGTAAGCGGGCGTCTGTCTTGAAGCAAGCGGCTCGCTATATAAATGTGCAAAACTTTTCCCTCCCAATCCAGGGTGTTATGCGATACCGTGCCCATTGGACGTTTGCAGCCGGGAGGCAAATCGTGGCTGTAGTCGAACGGAGCCTCACTGATACCGGGCCGCCTCAGGGAGTAACTATGGTCTTACCGCGGTATGGGGCTCTGCCGCGGCGGACGACACACTTCCCCTTACACTACCTTTGACCCTAAGCTGGCCTTGTCCGGCGAGGGGTCGTACGAACAAGATGAAGAACACACAAAATACAAAGCAATTAACGACTTCGTTTACTCCGCAGCAGAGAAGAACTATGCTGGAGCAAGCGAAAACACAACGCCGGAGGACAAACTCCGCCTCAAAGTTAACTGGGAGGCCGACAGCGATGGAAACTACGGGTCAGTCATCCCCCAAACGGCTATCAAGTAAGAGTGACTTGATGGGAGCAAGCAGCAGTGCGGCTGCCTACGCAGTCAAGCAGAAAACGGCGGAAGCTAAACTTCCATCAAGCGCTGGTACGAAACCCAATCTCTTCACATCTGGGGCAATGGTCTCACGACCTGGTTTCAGAGTTTCGAAAGAGAAGGAAGACGCCGCAAAGGGAGAGACCGCGATGGCAACTACGAGTCTGAATCCCCCCCAAGAGGCATCTCCCCGACGCTCTGCGTACTGGGATAAAAGAAAGGCCGCAAGGATCCTTAAAAAATATGAGGGAGCATCGCAGGAGAAGCTGTCGCCGGAAGAAAGGAAGATGGTGGAAAAAGCGAAAGCTCTGATACCAAATTTCCAGAGGCCCTATGTGCCTAAGAGGGTGAACGGTAATCCCTTCAAACGCCAGAGATCGGACGGAGAGGTAAACCCCCATCCGAAGCGGCATCAGGTCAACCCCGTAGTGGGAAAACTCAGCTTTGCTGAAGTAACCAGGGACAGAATCCTTATAGGTTTCATTGACCGAGGTAACGACCGTTGGTCCATCCCCAAAGACCAGTGGCTGTATGTCCGGAATGAAATGGGCAGGGCCCTCCTCGACTTAATGCGTGAGTCTCCGGGTAGTCCGCCGCGAGGTACTGACGCGGGCTGGCACCAAGGTCAGATCAAAATATTCGCGTGCGAGGATGCAAGAACTGTCGCACTGTATAAGGCAGCAGTTGCAAGACTGGGTGAAGTCTACCCAGGGGCAAGACTAGATGTCGTCGACTGGAAGGACATTCCTGCTCGGCCAAGGGCGATGATGTGGTTGGAGGAGGCGCTCGAGCCCCTTAAACGGTGCAACGGACGAGTGCATTACGGCTTGGGTCAGATCGTGATCCACGTATACCGTGGCGATGCACAGCGCGCTGCTATTCCGGACGCTCCGGAGGACTCGGAGATCGAGGCATCGGAAGGGGAAGCAGAGGAGTCCGACGCGGAAAGTATGATATCCGCCACGTCAAATTGCGATGGTGCTGCGAACAACTCGGCGATAGAAGAAAGCCTGCTTGACGAAGAAGGCCTCGACGTCACGATCGTGGCTAAACCTGAGCACACTAACGTTGATGTTGCTTCAGACAGCAGGGTTCCCGCCACGCCAAATCGTGCAGGTGCTCTGAACAACTCCTCGTTGAGAGACAGCGCCCGGAACTGGCCAGACCTCGACTACACGCTGGCGGCAGGGAAGTCTGAGCTCTCTCATGTTGGTGGTGCTTCAGATAAATCTGCACAAATCTAAAGCAGCCTCGGCTGTTTTAAGCAGTCGTCTTTCTAAAGGCGACGTAGACGTGGTCCTTATCCAAGAGCCCTGGGTCAATAGCTCTAGGATCTGTGGATTGGGGACTAAGGGGTACAAGCTCATCCAAGCCAATGATGAGGGCAAGGTCAGAACCTGTATTTTGGTAAAGTCTGAGCTAAACACCTTTCTATTACCCAACTACTCAAATGGTGACGTTACAGCTGCCAGCTTAACAGTCGGCAGCACCAGCCTAACGATGGCGTCGGTCTATATGCCCTATGACGCCGAAGAACCTCCTCCACAAAAGGAGGTGAAAGATCTGGTGGATAATTTCTGTACGGGCCATCTTATTATTGGAGCTGACGCTAATGCTCATCACGTCCAGTGGGGAAGCTCCGATATTAACGCTAGGGGCGAGTCTCAGTTTGACTACCTACTAACAACTAACCTGGTGGTTTGTACCGTGGGTAACGAGCCTACTTTTATAACTAAAGCTCATAGGGAGGTTATAGACCTCACTGTTTGTAGCGAAGGCGCTTATGAGTGGGTCAGAAAATGGCGTGTTCTTGATGAGCATTCATTTTCTGACCATCGGTACATAGAAATTGTGTTAGACTTTATTGTTGAGCAGCCAGTTATGAAACGAAATCCACGCAACACTAACTGGCAGCTACATAACCAAATATTAGCTAGGGACCTACCAGTATTGCCTCCACAAGCCCCCTCATCAGTGGGAGAACTGGATGATCTGGTAACGACCTTTACAACGGCGCTCTCAAATGCCCTAGAGCAGGGTTGTCCAGTACCAAAACCACGCGGCAAACATAGACCCCACTGGTGGTCTTACGACCTGGATTCGTTCCGTATATCATGCAGGAAGCAATTTAACAAGGCCAAGAGCATCGGTACGGAGCCTGAATGGCTCGAATATAAAGCTAAACTGAGGGCCTATAAAAAGGCTCTAAGGCAAGCGAAGAGAACTTCGTGGAGAAATTTCTGCACCGGGGTCGAAAAAGTCGATGATACAGCGAGACTTAGACGTGTGCTATCAAAAACTCAAACAGCCATTAGCTATTTACGGAAGCCTGACGGATCTTGGACCAGCACGGAAGGGGAAACCCTGGAGCTGCTCCTGAACACACACTTTCCGGGGAACTTGTATGATGCACCTGTAGCATCTGCAACAAACCTGGCGGTAAACATACCCATTACGGAGGAAAGGGTAAGGTGGGCAATCAAAAGCTTTGAGCCGTTCAAGGCAGCTGGGCCAGACGGGATTTTCCCCGCACAACTCATAAACACGCTGGAAATATCAGCTAAATGGCTGGTAGTTCTCTATTCAGCCTGCCTGGCTCTTAATTACATTCCGTGCTCCTGGAGAAGCGCCACCGTAGTTTTTATTCCAAAGGCTGGGAAGGCCTCACACTATGAGCCTAAAGACTACAGACCGATCAGTCTCTCGTCTTTTGCACTTAAAACCTACGAGAGGATAATTAGCGATTATCTCTCCTCTACTATTGATAGCAACCTTATTTCTAGCTATCAACATGCATACACCAAAGGTAAATCAACGGAAACTGCGCTCCACAGCCTAGTCTCTATTGTTGAAAAATCATTGCACGAAAAGGAGTACTGTCTCGTGGCCTTTCTGGACATCGAAGGGGCTTTCAACAATATAAGGCCGGAGGCTATTAACACTGCTTTAACAAACCTGGGCATAAATAGGTCTCTTATTGGACTAATTGATCAACTACTAAAGGGAAGGAAAATAGTTTCTTCACTGGGAACAGTTGATCTTTCACGCTATGTCACAAGAGGAACGCCTCAGGGTGGTGTTCTCTCCCCGCTCCTATGGAACCTCACCGTAAACTCGCTGCTACGAGACACAAGGTGGGGGGGGGGGGGGGGGGGGCGGGAAGATAGTGGCATATGCAGACGATTTAGCTATTGCATATAGGGGCAAATTCCCACAAACCCTGTGTGACTTGATGCAAGTAGCACTGCGAGAAGTTTCTTCATGGTCCTATCGCTGCGGACTTAGCATCAACCCGGGAAAGGTGGAGCTTGTCCTTTATACCAGGCGGTACAAGATACCACCGTTGAACCTACCAGAACTAGATGGCGTGCGCCTGAACTTAGCTGACAAAGCCAAATTCCTAGGCACAGTTCTAGATAGAAAGCTTAACTGGAAGGAGAATGTCATCCAGCGCCAGAGGAAAGCGTGCATTGCACTTTACACGTGTAAAAGAGCCATTGGCAAAAAATGGGGGCTCAGCCCCAAAATTTGCAGATGGATCTACACTGCGATAATCCAGCCAATTATGCTGTATGGAGTCGTGGTATGGTGGCCTGCGCTAAGAAAGGCATCAAACCTAAATCTGTTAGGGAAAGTCCACAGATCGAGCATGATCTGTATAAGCGGGGCGTTAAGAACAACGCCCAATGAAGCTCTCCAGGCCATTCTTGGCTTTTTGCCACTCGATCTGGAAGGGTACCGGGCAGCAGCAGCATCGGCTGTGCGTCTAAGGGAAACGTCCGTCTGGGGCGCAAGCACTATTGGACACTCCTGTATTCTAAGATCTTACAGCTTTCTCCCTCTGAGCACAGATCGGTGTGCGACCACAACAGTCGGAGATTGTTGTTTTAGAATAAACATTCCCAGCAGGGAAGACTGGGAGAACATAGATCGGTGTCCCGCTACTAATGGCGGCACTTTTATATACACCGACGGCTCGAAGTTAGACGGCAGAGTCGGAGGAGGGGTTTACTCAAGGGATTTGGACCTAGAACTCTCCTTTAGACTACCTGATCACTGCAGCGTCTTCCAGGCTGAAGTTTCTGCAATCATGGACGCCGTGACTTGGATAGGTGAACGCACCATCGGGCAGGATATCTGTATTTTCAGCGACAGCCAAGCGGCCATCAAATCCCTTGGCTCTTACTCGTTCAACTCTGAACTGACGCTCAGCTGTCGTCGATCTCTTCAAGAGATGGCCCAACAGAACCGCGTGAACCTCACATGGGTCCCGGGACACAGGGACATTGAGGGAAACTGTAGGGCAGACGAACTTGCCAGGCAGGGCACGACCAAGCAGATTATTCAAGATAAAGAGCGCATAGGTATGCCGTTTGCCACGTGCAAGCTAATGCTGAAGGAGCATACACTCCGCGAAGCCAACGAAAGATGGCTACAAGCCCCAGGGTGCCGGATATCCAAGCAAACCTGGCCAAAATGCGATCTTAAAAGATCTAGACACATATACGCCCTAAAAAGGAAGGAAATCTCCATATTAATAGGTGTTTTAACCGGGCACTGCCTTATTGGTAGGCACGCAGCAAGGCTAGGCGTTCCCTACCGACGATGCTGCAGGAGTTGCAAAGAGGATGAGGAAGAGGAAACGGTGGAGCACCTCATCTGCAACTGCCCGGCCTTAAGCGGAGCGAGAAGGCGCTCTCTGGGAGTTCCCTTCCTGGTTAGCTTAAGCCAGGTCGCGGAGCTAGACATAAAGGACTTGATGGCCTTCATCAAGTTATCAAAATGGTTCGAGGAGGGGTAGCGGTGTCGGTTAGGAGTGTCAGTCCCGGGTTTCGGCTATATGGAGAGTCCCGACAGCACTGGGATTTTCCATATGGCCGGGCCCCGGGAATGACTTTCCTAGTGTTTGGTGGTATCACAACGGGCCTTTTATTACTGGCCTAGGTGTGCATTTGCGGCAGCCACTTCTACCTACCTACCATTACATTCATAGGAACAGCAGTTGACATATGAGTACTGTCAGACGTTCAATATGTATTGTGATCCACATTGATGGATCAGCTTGAATTTAAAATAGCTCCATCTCACATATAAAAAAAAATTAGGAGGATCGATAGATATTATTAAGATGAGTATAAATATATATTTTTTTTGGCGGAAACAACAACAAAAGTTATTAAGGGCGAAAGTTCATTTAAAGCGTTTTTGAAATCAAAATTTCTCAAAAAACTAATGAACCGATTTTCATTGTGTGAATTAGGTAGGTAATTGAATTACCTTTCATTTGATGTACCATTGCTCGGCGTGCAAAACCGCGTAGGTGCAAAATTTAAAGCATTTTTTTTTAAATCAAATTTGTGTGGAGAGCTAAGGTTCGCCGTCAAAAAGAAAACTTCAAAAATCCTCAAAACTCCTCCCTGTATGCAATGGCTAAATCGTCTGCATATGCCACTATCTTCCCGCCCCCAGCATGTGTCTCGTAGCAACCAGTTGACAGTGAGGTTCCATAGAAGCGGGGAGAGAACACCACCCTGAGGCGTCCCCCTTGTGACATAGCGTGATAGATCAACCGTACCAAGTGATGAAGATATTTTCCTCCCCCGTAGTAGTTGATCGATTAGTCAAGTTAGGGATCTGCTTATGCCCAGATTAGTAAGAGCGGTGTTAATAGCCTCCGGACTTATATTGTTTAAGGCCCCTTCAATGTCAAGGAAGGCCACGAGACAGTAATCCTTTCCACCCAACGATTTTTCAATGATAGAGACTAGGTTGTGAAGCGCAGTTTCTGTTGATTTACCTATGGTGTAAGCATGCTGATAGCTGGAGATAAGGTTGCTATCAATAGTAGTAGAGAGGTAGTCGCTGATTATCCTCTCGAAAGTTTTGATTGCAAAGGACGAGAGGCTGATGGATCTGTATTCCTATGGCTCGTAATGGGAGGCCTTTCCAGCCGTAGGAATAAGCACTACTGTGGCGTGTCTCCAGGAGCACGGAATGGAGCTGAGAGCCAGGCAGGCTCCGTTTCGAGGTTTTTAGCCTTATTAAATTTCTTCCTGCAGGTTTTTCGGCGAGTCCAGGTCGTAGGTCCACCAATGTGGCCTATGTTTACCGCGTGGGTTTGGCACTGGACAAGCTTGTTCTAGGGCATTTGAACCTCAACCGATGAGGGGGCTTGTGGGGGTAGTACTGGTAGGTCTCTGTCTAAAATTTTATTGTGCAGCTGCCAGTTGGTATTGTGTGGATTTCGCTTCATTCTACACGAAAGTCCACATTTATTTCTATATATCGGTGGTCGGAGAATGAGTGTTCTTCAAGAACCCGCCATTTTCTGACCCACTCATAAGCGCCTTCACTACAAATTGTGAGATCTATGACCTCCCTACGGTTTTTAGTGATGAAAGTGGGATCGCTACCCACGTTCCAAACTACCACGTTGGTTGTTAATAGGTAATCAAACAGAGACTCGTCCCTGGCATTGATATCGGAGCTTCCCCATTGGACGTGATGAGCATTAGCGTCCGCTCCTATAATAAGAAGACCCGTACAAAAATTTGACACCAGATCTCTCACCTTCCTTTGTGGTTCTTCGGCGTCGTAGGGCATATAGACCGACGCCATCGTCAGGTTGGTGCTGCCGACTGTTAAACTGGCAGCTGTAGTGTCACCATTGCACAGTGGCCTGATTTATATGGAGAGTGGGATAAATTTCTCAGAAACGTTTGAACCTAACAATACCAAATTTTACTCATCGGTTTCCTACTATAAGACATCTTTCAGAAAAATTAAGAGCACATCGGTTGTAAGCCACGCCCACCGCTGAAGGATAGACTTTTTACTTTTTTTAATTGATGTATGTGAATAAAAATGAGAGCTTAATTAAATATTCAGGTGAAAAAATTCAAATGCGTATTCGTACAGCTCCTACGTGATGTATATTTAGAGTGAATTTCAAAGGCTTCTACTTTTATAGGGTTTATTTTTTAGAGAAAGTTCTGCCTCTTATGAGAGTTGTTTTAAGTTTGTAATTTCTTTAGTTAACGCCGAAGTATTAGCCAATGGTAACTGGCGCAGTTTTGAAATGTATGGGTCCGATTGCAGAAGAATTCGGTTTATCAAATCTTCCTTTGTCAGTTTTCGAGTAATTTTTCTGGTGTGGCATAGTCTTTGATATTTTTGTTATTGGCTTCAGCTGCCTCTTCACATCCGAGCCGTCCCAACAAACATTTAGGCTTGAGTTACGTTAGTTCTCAAGTTGAGATCTAAGTGTCTTCTCAAACCTCAAGCGTTGTTTCTCAACACAGAAACCACTTGGGAAAGATAGCGTTCTCAACAAAAACGGCATTTTTTTGTAACTATGTATGTGAAAAAAGCGCTGTTTCTCAAGTTGAGAAAGGGATAGTTCTCAACTTGTATTCAAATAGAATTCTCTAATTGGACTCAAAGAAATGAATTCGACTCTGAAAATAAACACCGAAAAAAATAAACCATGATGTTTACAATTTAAACGCAATGAGATAGTAGTTGATCAGCAAAATGCTCTAAGGAATTATTGTACTAAAAAAATCGAAAAAATTAAAAAAAAAATTGAGAAAAAAGTTCAATCATATGATGAAAATTCGCCGAAATTTTGCGATATTTGCATACACTTTTGACACATAATTTAGGGGGTTTCTATTAGCCATATTTAAGAACAAAACTTGTTAAAATTGCAAAAGACGGGAAGGGCAGGAAATTGCCGTTCTAAAGTAAGTGTTAACGGGTGGATGTTATATACGCATCTTGGACAGTATATTTTGAGAAAAAGGGAAAATTGTATAGCTAAGCCTTTTAAGAGAACATTTGAAGCAGCTTAAATCAGCTCTTATATCCTGACCAAGAGTGATCTTTAAAGTTGTTGTTGTTTGTTGTTGTTAAAAGTTTAAATGTAAATACGAATTTTTGAAAATTACGTTTATGAAAAACCGTAACTTAATCACCTTGTATTTTACTCAAAACTTAATTGCTTTCACTAATTTATCTATTATATTAATAGGCTAACAAATTTTACATATAAATATTTGCCAAGCTTAAACCCATACTAAATATGCATAAATATTTATGAAATGCATATGGATTTGTTGGCATACCTCTAAAGCAGTGCACAATTATCTAATATATAACCAATCCTGCTTCATTTATCTGTAATAAGCGAATGAAAATTTCTCATGCCACTTGAATTGGTTATCTGACAATCAATTTGTACATAAAGCGATAGCCCAGTGGGAAGCGTCGGGGGTAGTGGTCGAGCGGTTAATGGTTCAAGTAGAGCTATCGGCCCTTTTTTTTTATTTTTTGTCATTGAAAATTGTTTTTATTTTTTCAATATATAAAAATTTCTTATCTTGACTTTTTTAAAATTTTTATGTTTGTGATATCTATTTTCGAGAAAAAAATTGCTGAATATTTTTAGTTGACGGAAAGCATATGCATACATACCACCCATTATAGAAATGCGATAACCGCTTATTCAATTTGGGTTTTTTTGTCTAATTTTTGATGATATAAGATCGAAGTTGCGAAATTTTTTCAAACACAGTAGTCTATTTATCGGACTTTGGTAGATTACTTCTATAAATTTTAGTGATTTCTACCGTTTGAGACAAAACGATCGCATAAATTAGTGGCTATTTGTTAAGCACAATCTCATCATCCGATTATTCAAGTGCAACATAAAATCTCGAAAACCGAATATTTGCATGGCATTTGCCATAAATAATTTTGGAAAGGGCTGCTGTAATTTAACATTTTTATTATATAATAACAGCCGTTATTTTTAAAATTCTTTGATGGCCTCATTTTGCCTATAGATGAGTTTTTAATGTATACATTTAAGTTGGTCGAGGTTCGGCCACGGGCCTAAAGGCAGCTATTGACAAAAAGTTGATCAGATGTTTGAATAAGTTCAACTATTTTAAATTGGTCGAATTTCGACCACGGGATATACTAGTTTTGATAAATCATAAAACATACCTTCTTGCTTTTCTATTCTTATCTTGAATATTTTTTACACTCAAAGTTTAATTATTGCTAAAATCGCACTTACTTAAACAAACTTTTTCTAGAATTTTTTTTTTTTTACAATAGTTAACTTTGAATGAGCAGAAGTAACGTTTAACGTGCAAATTGAGCACAAAGGTAGTTTTCTATAAAATTCAATATATTTGCTATGGAAACGCATGACAGAAAGCTCTTTTTGAAGAAGTTGCTTCATTGCAGTGCATTGGAATAGTTAGGTAGAAGAAAGGTGTTGAGGTCAGACTTAACCAAAATACAGTTTCTGACTCTGCCCTCCTCGCTGGCTCGAATGAACTCGAAGCCCTTAGTCCCCAATCCTCGAGCTGTTGACCCAGGGTTCTTGGATGAGGACCACATCCACGTCGTCTTTAGAAAGACGGCTACTTAAAGCAGCTGAGGCTACTTTAGATTTGTGCAGGTTTATCTGAAGCACCACCAACATGAGAGCGAACAGACTTCCCTGTCGGTTCATTCGTTTTTGAGAAATTTTGATTTTAAAAAACGCTTTAAATGAACTTTGACCCTTAATAAGTCTTGTTGTTGTTGTTTCCGCCAAAAAAATATATATATTTCGCTACCTCAGAATACGATTGTTGTATGTGAAATTTGGGCATTTCGGGATTATTGCATATTATGAGTTAGCTTCGTAATCCCTTTCGAATGGCGTTTTCAGATTGTTCAGAAAGCCTATAACTTTTCAGGTTTTCAGCATGAATTTTGTCGTATGTCATACAAGTGTAGTTTTTGGACAGTGTAATTAAAAAATTAAAAAGCCTTTCCTGAAAAATCAAGTTTTGCTACATACGACAATGTTGTTGTTGTTGTTGTTAACAATGCATTGCCCTGTCTAGAGTGTATGATCATTCCGAAGATCTTCATCAAGCTCTTCTAAGGGGAGTCCAAGGAAACGTGCAGTTTCAACAGGGTTTGTCCAGAGGGACAGAGGGGTTAGAAGAGTAGGTTCAAATGAACAATTGAAGAGATGTAGAGTATCATGGGGGGTCCTACCACATGCAGGGCATGTGTTTGAGATTGTGTCATTAAGTCTGGACAAGTAGGAGTTTAACCTTACACTATATCCAGACCTAAGCTGTGCCAGGGTAACTCTTGTCTCCCTTGGTAAGGTGCGTTCCTCTTCAGCAATATCCGGTGGAGGACTGTTCAGAACGGGGTTCACAGGTAGAGATCCGACAAAAGTATCTACCGACTCGGTGTGGATGTCGGTTAGAGCCCGCTTATGATTCTGCAGATCAAACGGCAAGGTAATATGATGCCGGATCTCATCATAATGTTTACGGAGATGTTTCCTTATGTCTCTCGGGGGCGGATCTATGTCCAAAATATGACGGTTTGGATGTGCTGGCTTGTGGCAGTGCAGAAGGAATTGCTTGCTCAGCATTTCCGCATGCTCTTTTACATTGAGCAGTTTTGCCTCCTGATGGAGGTGAGACTCGGAAGACATGAGGAGACATCCCGTAGCAGTTCTGATGGCAGTATTTTGGCAGACTTGTAACTTCGTCCAGTTGGTGTTATGTACATTAGGCGACCATATGGGTGCAGCATAGTCAAAGACTGGTCGGCCAATGGCCTTATATGTAGTCAGCAACGTTTCTTTGTCTTTTCCCCAAGTACTGCCGGCAAGTGACTTGAGGATCTTGTTGCGACCACGTACCTTTGAGACCATTGCAGACACATGACCAGCAAATGAGAAAGTATTATCCAATGTCATCCCTAATAACTTTGGGTGGCTGACAGTTGGTAGCTTAGTGCCGTCAACGAAAATGTCTAATTCATTTCTCACCTGGTGCGTCCACGTCGTAAAAAGCGTCGCCGTTGATTTAGTCGGAGATATCGTCAGATCTCGCTCTGTGAAAAACCTGGAAAGGTCGCAGAGGTAACCGTTGATTTTATTACAGAGTTCATCAGTATAGGGGCCCTTCCCCGTCGCCATTATTGTACAGTCGTCAGCATAAGAAACGACGGAGACACCCTCTGGTGGTGGGGGCATCTTCGATAGATAGAAATTAAACAGTGTCGGGGATAGGACACCACCCTGTGGCACCCCCTGTCTAATTCGTCTTGGTTTTGATGTTGCGTTTCTAAAGTTGACCGACGCCTGCCGCCCATTCAAGTAATTAGCGGTCCATCTCCTTAACCCATCAGGTATTTGTGTTTCTAATAGATCTTGTATGAGAGTGGCATGGTTGACTGTGTCAAAAGCTTTCGACAAGTCAAGTGCCACTAACACAGTCCTGTGATTTGGTTGGTTTTGATTTAGACCGCTATTTATTTGCGTTGTAATGGCATTGAGTGCGGTGGTGGTGCTGTGCAGCTTACGGAAGCCATGTTGATGATTAGCCAGGTGCAGATTTGGGGTGTAATACGGGAGCAAAATGGACTCTAGCGTCTTCACTACCGGCGACAAAAGTGATATAGGGCGATATGAATCGCCTATGTTTGCCGGCTTTCTAGGTTTTAATAATGGAACCACTCTCGCCTTTTTCCATATTTCAGGAATGACGTAAGTGTTCAGTGAAAGATTGAATAGAGCCGCTAAGTATTTGTGTCCCTCCTGGCCTAGATGTTTCAGCATCTTCATGGCAATGCCGTCGGGGCCGATGGATTTTGAGGGCTTAGCCTGTCTGATGGCTTCCTTGACCTCTGAGGCAGTGATGACAATGGGCGTGTTGTGGTTTTTGTATTTACGGGCCTGTCGCATGCTTCTACGTTTAGCTCTATCGGGTGGGGAATGTAGTACAAATTGTCTACAGAAGGAGTTCGCAAATCCCCTAGGGTCCTTCTTCACCCTGTCACCGAAAGTAATATCTACTTTATCCTTGTGTTGTGTTGGATTAGATAGAGCTTTGACCGTAGTCCATAATTTGCCAACACCGTCAGAGAGGTTGCATTGCTCTAGGTGTTGTTTCCATTTGGCCAGTTTGTGTTTATCGACCAACCTGAATGCATTTCGACTTTTTTACTGTAGCTTAGCTGGTTGGTCAACTGATGGATCATCCGCTTGGCAAGCTATTGACTAAGTTGGCAAGGCTATTTGTGTGAGTAGATATATTTGCTGCTCTTCTTGTGTGATTTATTTCATTTAGCGGTACTCCCAGGCGTATTTTTCAATTTCATCTGAAATTAATATCCAAAAAAAGGATATGATTGAAAAAACAAATAATCATTACTTATGTATGTAGGTTTATAAACATGGTTAAATGATTTTTTTCTACTAATTTGGCAATACCAACTTAAATGAGGTAATGCGCAAAGTTTTCCATGGAGAATTGAATCAGGCTTATGCTAAAAGTCATTTTGACAAGTTACCCTCTAATTTACATTGTGCCTCCGGGCACGTGATTTTACACATCACAGCTGCATTCAAAAGCACCTATTATGGAAAACATATTAGAAGTGAACATTGATGCTTTAATAAAAATTAGTATGCCAAAAAATGAATGTCATTACAGATGGCATCTTGCTACCAAGTTCATTCCCCAACAAGATCTATGCAATTTTGCCATACCATTAATAACTTTAGAAAAAAAGGTATGCCGCTGGTGAATACCGATGGATTCGTTACTAGTTGGTTGATATGGGTGCCACGATACCGTTTCGTTTCGGTGGTTCGTTGACTGGTTGGTTGATGCCAGTGTATCGGTGTCAAGTGACTTATGGATTGTTGGTGGATTCCGGTAGATCGGTGAGCGGTTGGTTGATGTCGGTGGATCGGTGCCACTTTAGTAATGGATTGTTAGTAAATGGATGTGGATCGATTGGTCGATTTCGGTGAATCGGTGTTACAGTACCGCTGATCGGTTCTTGGACGCTGGTAAGTCGGGTTGTAGTTGCCGATGACCAGTTGGTTGGTGTCGGTGGATCGATATATAGTGGTATCAAAGCACTCAGCATGCGACTAATGCCCATTCTGGTAAATTTGTATGGATTAAACTGTCGCTGACAAAGTCCTCGGCGACAATTTTCACGACTTGGACAACGCAAGTCGGCATGGAGTTAGAAATCTACGTAGGTGGTCACAAACTAGCTAACTTCTCCCACACCAAAATATTAGGGGTGCAAACTTCCGCTACCCATCCAGCAGCAATTGTCTCTAAACTACAAATCCGCAACAAAATCCTCAAGTCGCTAGCCGGCGAGTAGCTGTTTGAGCTGGTACCACCTCTTAGGACCGCAAGAACACATTTACGGAAACCTTTTGATCCAGAGCTTCATGGGCAGGCTCTGAAGCACATCCATAAGACGTCTGTCGTCTGCCATCTTGAGCTCTGTAAACGCCATTTTGCATACTCGAACACATCGCGTTGCTGATGAAGAATGTCATCTTACATCGCCGACAGGCACCCTGGCTCAATTACGTTCTGGATATTGTAGTAGGGAAAACTCGTACTTATCCATACTGAAAACCGATGTGCCGAATGAATTGCCTACATTCGGACACCGACGGGCAGTTTGACTCCTAGATGTATGCTACAAAAGTTTTACAATTACTTATGTATATTGAACTATACCCCACTGTGGACGAAAGGTATTAATCTCTACACCGATTATTTAAATTTTTAATGGTATACCTAAGTTTATTCCGTTTCTGGATAGATCAATACTAGTATTCTATCTGTAGTTTAGATATATTTGACCAACAACACTTCTGAATCTCATCGCATTACAAATATTTACTTAGGCCACAAAAAAACATTTGTGCTAAGTCAATTCAGAACCTTTGAACTAAACCGTGCGCTAGTCACCTGTAGTAGCAATCGAAATAGTAACTTGCGGACATCAGGTCGGTTGTTTGAAGATTCATGCGGCGCCTTTGACTGCATGTGTGTAACAAAGAAACAGACAGAGACTGATGCTCGGAGTTGCTCATGTCTAAACTGCTCCGGTGGGAGCAAGAGTGTTGAGCTGCTGCGCGTGATGTTGACGCCATAAGGCACGAGCAACAGTCTGGAATTTGTGTGACGGGTATAGCAGAAATGCTGCTAGTCGTTAAGACATTATTATTATTATTATTAGTATTGCTACTAGAAGGTGGCGGTAGGGGTGCGCTTGAACGGCGCTTACCACGGGACGCCCGACGGCGCAAACAACAAGGGGCCACGAAAGTACTAAAGAAAGTACGGGGTCTGTGGATGTTAAGGTTACGCCCTGAACATCCAGATTTATGGAGCCATCTCTTACACGAGAAGCATTGCACAGAATGCGACCGTTTAATATATATTTTTTTGCAACAGACACTGCATATCCATTCTTTTGGTCCGGGGTTCGGCTCAACGCCCGCCCGTAACAAAAGAATATCTTGCAGCCCTGCTGCAAGGGGGGAGGATGATAGTTTCGGAATGGGACAAAACATACTAAACAGGGTTACATTGAAAGTGACAGTCCTTGGCCGAGGTAAAACCCCGGGTGGTTCCACTGCGCAGAGATCCATGGCGATGTCCTGGGTTTTCTGCTCTGAGAAGTGACTGTACATAGGGAACCCACATACGACAATCGTATTCTGAGGTAGCGATTTGTACTCATCTTAATAACATCTATCGATCCCCGTATTTTTTTTTTTAATTTGGGAGATGGAGCTATTCTAAAGTCAAGCCGATCCATCAATACGGATCACAATACATATTGAACGTCTGACAGCACTCATATGTCAACAGCTGTTCCTATGAATGCAATGCAACAAAATGCTATGACAAATTGCTTGACATTTTCATGCGAGTGTATTTTGTTGTTGGCTTGACATTGTTTTGCTATAACAATTTGATTCGTGATCAGGACAGCATCCCAGACGATATAGCATTTTCAGTTTTTGGGGTCATTTTAGGCCAACCTATTCTTCGTTCAGGAGCAGTGTGCACGGTCAATTCTTATCAATTATTCAACTATTCGGTGAAGTTAATATAATTTTTTTTTTATATATAAGTGTTTTAATACCAAAAAAAAAAAAACATAAAAAAATAAAAATATTTTTCAGAGTTCTTATTTCCCTCGTGAAGGGTGGATACCTTGTCGCGGTACGAGGGCTTAAGTCGATAGCCACAGGGCTACGCTGCCCTTATGATCATGGCTCCGTACGGCACTTCACGAGAGCAGCCTCTCTGGCGCGACGACAAAGATCTTCCCCTTCCCAATCCAGGGTGTTATGCGAAACCGTGATCATTGGACGTTTGCAGCCGGGAGGCAAATCGTGGCTGTATTTGAACGGAGCCTCTCTGATACCGGGTCGCCTCACAGAGTAAGCATAGCCTTATGGCGGTACGGGGCTCTGCCGCGGCGGACGACACATTTTCCCCTACTCTGCCCTTGACCCTAAGTTGGCCTTGTCCGGCGATGGGTCGTACGAACAAGATGAACTCAAAAAACGTAAATAAAATCGAAAACCCTAAAAAACAAACAACGCCAAATTTCACTACTCAACAGAGCAGAGCTATGGACAAGCGGGAAAGCAACAACAACGTCGGAGGACAACCTCCGCTCCACAATCAAGGGGGGATCGACAGCGATGGCAACTACGAGTCGGTCAACCAAACCTCTATCGAGAAAGATTGACTTGATGGGAGCTAGCACCAGTGCGGTTGCCAACACAGCTAAGCGGACGACGGCGGATGCTAAACTCCCATCAACCGCTGATATAAAAAGCAGTAACTTTACGTCTGTGGCAGCGGTCTCACGACCTGGCCTCGGAGTTTCGAAGGAGAAGGAAGCTGCAACTGAGATTTCTGCAAAGGGAGCGACCACGATGGCAACTACGGGTCCGCACTCCCGGGAGACATATCCCCGCCGCTTCACGTACTACGAGAAAAGATTGGCTGCAAAGATCCTGAAGAGGTATGAAGGGGTACCGCAGGAATCGCTGTCGCCGAATTCCAGTAAATCGGTAGAGCTAGCGAAAGCTGTGATACCGGATTTCCAAAATATTTACTTGCCAAAGAGGTTAAAAGTTAACCCTTTTAAGCGCCAGAGATCGGACCTGGAGTTAAATCCCCCTCCCAAGCGGCATCAGAATACCCCTGGAGCGGGCAAACTAAGCTTTGCTGAGGTAACCAAGGACAGGATCCTTATAGGCGTCCTTGACCGAGGCAATGACCGTTTGGCCATTCCCAAGGACCGGTGGCGTTACGTGCGAAATGAACTGGGCAACATTCTTCTCAACGTTGCTCCGGAGTTTCCGGGTAGTTCGGCGCGAGTAACGGATGCGGGTTGGCACCAGGGTCAGATTAAATTACTCGCATGCGAGCATGCAAAAACTGTAGCACTACAAGGCAGCAGCTGCTAAACTGGGTGAAGTCTACAAGGGCGCAAAGATCGAGGTCGTCGACTAGAAGGACATTCCAGCTCGTCCAAGGGCAAGGGCGTGGATTCCGGCCATCCCTGACGAACCCGAGAGAATTCTCGGGATGCTACGGCTAATGAATCCGTGCCGGTCGGGGATGCGGTAGGGCCCGACAGACAGGTGGTGTTCACCATGAATAAAGAGCCAATCGAGCCCCTCGAAAGGTGCAATGGCCTAGTACACTACAGCGTGGGCCAGATCCACGTATATCGTGGTGATGCTCAGCGCGCTGCCTTCTCGGCTGCTCCGGGGGAACCGGAAGACGAAATACCAGAAGAGGAAGCGGATGATTCCGATACGGGAAGCTTGTTATCCGCCACGTCCCTTGGCGATAGTGCTGTGATCAACTCGGAGATGGAGGACAGCCTACAGGACGAGGAATTCCTCGACATCAGGGTGGTAGCAGCCAACACTGAGCGATTAACATCTAACGCTACAGACTGCAGGACTCCCGCAACGCCATATCGGGCAGTTAATCGGAACAACTCGTCGTTGATTGGCAACCTCCGGGATGGGGCAAACCCCGATGATATGGGGACGGCAGGGAAGTCTGTGCGCTCTCATTTTGGTGGTGCTTCAGATTAATCTGCACAAATCTAAAGTGGCCTCGGCTGCTTTAAGTAGTCGTCTTTCTATAGGCGACGTGGATGTGGTCCTCATCCAAGAACCCTGGGTCAATAGCTCGAGAATATGCGGATTGGGGACTAAGAGCTTCAAGCTCATTCGAGCCAGCGAGGAGAGCAAAGTCAGAACGTGTATTTTGGTCAAGTCTGAATTGAACTCCTTTCTCCTACCTAACTACACCAATGGTGATATTACCGCTATCAGCCTAACGGTCGACAGCACCCGCCTGACGGTGGCGTCGGTCTATATGACCTACGACGCCGAAGAACCTCCACCACAAACGGAGGTGAAAGACCTGGTGTCAAATTTTTGCACGGGTAATCTTATTATTGGAGCGGACGCTAATGTCACCATATCCAATGGGGGAGCTCCGATATCAATGCCAGGGGCGAGTCTCTGTTTGATTACCCCTTAACAACCAACATGGAAATTTGCAACGTGGCCAATGAGCCTACTTTTATCACTAAGACCCGTAGGAAGGTCATAGACGTCACTATCTGTAGTGAAGGCGCTTATGAGTGGGTCACAAAATGGTGGGTTCTTGAAGAACATTCATTCTCCGACCTCCGTTACATAGAAATGGTTTTAGGCTTTATTGTAGAACAACCAATCATGAAGCGCAATCCACGTAACACTAATTGGCAGTTACACAATGAAATATTAGATACAGACCTACCAGTACTGCCCTCACAAGCCCCCTCCTCAGTAGAGGAGCTGGAGGATCTTGCTACTACATTTACATCGGCGCTCTCAAATGCTCTAGAACAGGCTTGTTCAGTGCCAAAACCACGCGGTAAACACAGGCCACATTGGTGGTCCTACGATTTGGACTCGCTCCGCAAATCATGCCGCAAACAATTTAACAAGGCCAAGAGCCTCGGCTCTGAGCCTCATTGGCAGAATATAAAGCTAAACTAAGGGCCTACAAAAAAGCTCTGAGACAGGCGAAGAGAACCTCGTGGAGAAATTTCTGCACTGGCGTCGAAAAGGTCGACGACACAGCGACAGGCACGTAAATATAAAAACCAAAATACGCCCATTGTCATCACTGCCTCAGAGGTCAAGGAAGCCATCAGACAGGCTAACCTCTCAAAATCCATCGGCCCCGACGGCATTGCCATGAAGATGCTGAAACATCTAGGCCAGGAGGGACACAAATACTTAGCGGCTCTATTCAGTCTTTCACTGAACACTTTCGTCTTTCCTGAAATATGGAAAAAGGCTAGAGTGGTTCCATTACTAAAACCTAGAAAACCGGCAAACATAGGCGATTCATATCGCCCTATATCACTTTTGTCACCGGTAGTGAAGACGCTAGAGTCCATTTTGCTCCCGTATTACGCACCGGGCTAGTCATCAACATGGCTTCCGTAAGCTGCACAGCACCACCACCGCACTCAATGCCATTACAACGCAAATAAATAGCGGCCTAAATCAAAACCAACCAAATCACAGGACTGTGTTAGTGGCACTTGACCTGTCGAAAGCTTTTGACACAGTCAACCATGCCACTCTCATACAAGATCTGTTTGAGACACAGATACCTGATGGTTTAAAGAGATGGACCGCTAATTATTTGAATGGACGGCAGGCGTCGGTCAACATCAAAACCTAGACGTATTAGACAGGGGGTGCCGCAGGGTGGTGTCCTATCCCCGACACTGTTTAATTTCTATCTATCGAAGATGCCCCCACCACCAGAGGGCGTCTCCGTCGTTTCATATGCCGACGACTGTACAATAATGGCGACGGGGAAGTGCCCCTATACTGATAAACTCTGTGCGAAAATCAACGGTTACCTCTGCGACCTTTCCAGGTTTTTCACTGAGCGAGATCTGACGATATCTCCGACTAAATCCACGGCGACGCTTTTCACGACATGGACGCACCAGGTGAGAAATGAATTAGACATTTTCGTTGATGGCACTAAGCTACCAACTGTCAGCCACCCAAAGTTATTAGGGGTGACACTGGATAATACTTTCTCATTTGCTGGTCATGTGTCTGCGATGGTCTCAAAGGTACGTGGTCGCAACAAGATCCTCAAGTCACTTGCCGGCAGTACTTGGGGAAAAGACAAAGAAACGTTGCTGACTACATATAAGGCCATTGGCCGACCAGTCTTTGACTATGCTGCACCCATATGGTCGCCTAATGTACATAACACCAACTGGACGAAGTTACAAGTCTGCCAAAATACTGCCATCAGAACTGCTACGGGATGTCTTCCGAGTCTCACCTCCATCAGGAGGAAATGTTGAGCAGGCAATTCCTTCTGAACTGCCACAAGCCAGCACGTCCAAACCGTCATATTTTGGACATAGATCCGCCCCCGAGAGACATTAGGAAACATCTCCGTAAGCATTATGATGAGATCCGGCATCATATTACCTTGCCGTTTGATCTGCAGAATCATAAGCGGGCTCTAACCGACATCCACACCGAGTCGGTAGACACTTTTGTCGGATCTCTACCTGTGAATCCCGTTCTGAACAGTCCTCCACCGGATATTGCTGAAGAAGAACGCACCTTACCAAGGGAGACAAGAGTCACCTTGGCACAGCTTAGGTCTGGATATAGTGTAAGGTTAAACTCCTACTTATCCAGACTTAATGATACAATCTTAAACACATGCCCTGCATGTGGTAGGACCCCCCATTATACTCTACATCTCTTCAATTGTTCATCTGAACCTACTCTTCTAACCCCTCTGTCCCTCTGGACAAACCCTGCTGAAACTGCACGTTTCCTTGGACTCCCCTTAGAAGAGCTTGATGTAGATCTTCGGAATGATCATACACTCTATTCAGGGCAATGCATTGTTAACAACAACAACAACAACAAAGGGTAAGTTGGGCAGTTAAGAGCTTTGAACCGTATAAGGCTGCCGGGCCGGACGGGATTATCCCAGGCGCAACTTATAAACACGTTGGAGACATCAGCTTAATGGCTGTTATTCTCTTCACAGCCTGCCTGGATCTCAACCACATCCCGGGCTCCTGGAGAAGCGCCACGGTAGTGTTTATCCCTAAGGCTGGTAAGGCATCCCAATACGATCCAAAAGACTACAGACCGATCAGTCTCTCGTCCTTTGTACTCAAATCCTTTGAGAGGATACTAAGCGACTACCTCTCAACGACTATTGATAGCAACCTTATCTCTAGCTATCAGCATGCATACACCAAGGGTAAATCAACAGAAACTGCTCTGCACAGCCTAGTATCTGTCATTGAGAAATCGCTGTGTAAAAAGGACTACTGTCTCGTGGCCTTCCTAGACATTGAGGGGGCTTTCAACAATATAAGCCCGGAGGCGATCAACTCCGCTCTAACTAATCTGGGCGTAGATAGACCTCTAACTGGTTTAATTGGCCAACTTCTAAGGGGAAGAAAAATAGCTTCTTCACTTGGTACGGTTGAGTTATCACGCTATGTCACAAGGGGAACGCCCCAGGGTGGTGTTCCTTCCCCGCTTTTATGGTACCTCACAGTCAACTCGTTGCTACGTGACACAAGCTGGGGGCGGGAAGATAGTGGCATACGCAGACGATTTAGCTATTGCATTCAGAGGCAAGTTCCCACAAACTCTATGTGACCTGATGCAAGTAGCACTGCGAGAAGTTTCGACGTGGTCCTCTCGCTGGGGACTTAGTATCAACCCGGGGAAAGTGGAACTTGTCCTCTTCACCAACCGGTACAAAATACCGCCACTAAGCCTACCAGAACTAGATGGCACGCGCGTGGGCTTGTCGGATAAGGCCAAGTTTCTAGTTCTGGACAGGAAATTGAATTGGAAGGAGAATGTTCTTCAGCGCCAGAAGAAAGCTTGCTTCGCTCTTTACACATGCAAAAGAGCCATTGGAAAAAAATGGGGGCTCAGCCCTAGAGTATGCAGTTGGAACTGCACGGTCATCATTCGCCCAATCATGCTGTATGGAGTCGTCGTATGGTGGCCTTCGCTGAGCAAGGCAACATAGCTGAATCTCTTGCGGAAAGTCCATAGATCCAATATGATCTGTATACGCGGTGCGCTAAGGACAACGTCCAACGAAGCCCTCCAGGCCATTCCGGGCATTTTGCCACTTGATCTGGAAGGGTTTCGGTCAGCGGCGTCATCAGCTCTGCGCCTAAGGGAAACCTCCAGTTGGGGTGCGGGTACTATTGGACACTCCAGTATTCTGGAATCTTACAGCTTTCTCCCTCTAAGCACAGATCGTTGTGCGACCACTACAGTCGGTGATAGCTGTTTCAAAATAAACATTCCCAGCAGAGAAGACTGGGAGAGACGGATTGGTGTCCCGAAACAAATGGTGGCACTTCCATATACACCGACGGCTCGAAGTTGGACGGCAGAGTTGGAGGAGGGGTTTATTCAAGGGATTTGGACCTTGAGCTCTCCTTCAGACTACCCGATCATTGTAGCGTCTTCCAGGCGGAAGTCTCGGCAATCCTGGACGCCGCGGCCTGGTTAAGCAAACGTGTTATCGGAGAAGATATCGCTATTTTCAGAGATAGCCAAGCGTCACTCAAGTCCCTTGGGTCATACACGTTCATCTCTTAACCGACGCTCAGCTGTCGTCGATCTCTTCAGGAGATGGGCCAACAGAACCGCGTAAACCTCATATGGGTCCCGAGACATAGGGACATTGAGGGAAACTGCAAGGCAGACGACCTTGCCAGGCAGAGCACGACCAAGCGCTTAGGTATGCCGTTTGCCACATGCAAACTAATGCTGAAGGAGCACACACTCCGTCAAGCCAACGAAAGATGGCTGCAATCCCCGGGGTGTCGGATATCGAAACAAACCTGGCCAAAATGGGATCTTAAAAGGTCTAGACGCATTTATGCCCTAACTAGGAGGGAAATCTTCATATTGATAGGGGTATTAACCGGTCACTGCCTCATTGGTAGGCATGCAGAATGGCTAGGTGTGCCCTACCGACGTTGCTGCAGGAGTTGCAAAGATGATGAGGAGGAGGAAACAGTGGAGCACCTCATCTGCAACTGTCCGGCTTTAAGCGGCGCGAGAACGCGCTTTTTGGGAGTTCCCTTCCTGGATAGCCCAAGTCAGATCGCGGAACTGGACATAAAGGACTTGATGGCCTTCATAAAGTCATCTAAGTGGTTCGAGGAGGAGTAAAGGTGTCGGTTTAGTAGTGTCAGTCCCGGGATTCTGCTATTTGGAAAATCCCAACAACTCCGGGACTGACTTTCCTTATGTTAGTGGTATCACAACGGGCCTTTAAAAACTGGCCTAGGTGTGCCTCTGCGGCAGCCACTTGAACCTAACCTACTTCCCCTAAAATCGAACTCAGGGCTTTTGAACGCTCAACCCAGGTGTCTACTGCGGTGCTCCTAATTGCTTAACTTGCTCAAAAAATTAATACAAAAATAAGTTTGCTTTTAATTTTGCGCTGGATTTTGATTATAATAGGGGGACTCATCAAACCTTATAAACGCCTTATAAAGCGTGTAAACGTATAAATTTATGAAGTGTGTAAATGACTTGGAGGTGGGGCCGTGTGTAGAAGTCCACGCAAGTGGGGAAAGTTTCTTCTATGTGCGGTCCAAGCAGCTCACTACGTCCGGGAAAGCCCACGTATCCTCTGGATAGCCATTGAACACGCGCTCGGTGGTGAACTAAAGTGAGAAGGCGACAACCTGACAAGGCCACTCCGACATAATTTGTTTAAGGGCTTGCCAGGGGACTTCATCAGCAGCGTCTGTCACCATGAGGGGCGGCTGCAAGCGGGCGTCTGTCTTGAACCAAGCGGCTCGCTATATAAATGTGTAATTTAAATCCAACCCCCCGAGAAACGTAGGGTTTGGGACCCACCACATAAAAACAAACTTCCAATGAGATCCAATATTCAGGCCTCGGATATGATAACTCACTCTTTAGATAACGACCTTTAACGCCAGGGTGGGCAAAGAGGGTGTATTTGACCCCACTGTCGGAAAGTTCAGTCTCCATGAAGAGACTTCGCCGAATGGATACAGGCTGATCGACTTCGCCGGTGCACGAAATATGGTCGTAGCCAGCACAAGGTTCAAGCATAAAAAGATCCATCAAGCAACATGGCTATCGCCAGATCGGAAAACACGCAATAAGATCGATCACTTTGTGATAGACGGACGGCATGCTTCCAGCCAATGAAAACAAATGCAAAGCCTCGGATGAGAACCCCCTTTAATGTTGACGACCCGGCAAAACGAATAAGGCATAATGATTTGGATATTAGGGCATGTACCGGGAATGTCCGGACCCTTTCAAGGGACGGTACCGCTGCCCGACTGGTTGATGTCCTCGTAGGCGCAAAGGCCGACATCACCGCCCTGCAGGAAATGCGATGGACGGGGCAAGGAAAGACGACCATCGGTCCTTGTGACGTATACTATAGTGGCCAGACACGCGGCAAAGCGCGTGGTGTAGGATTCGTGGTGGGAAAGAGACTTCGCCGCCAAGTATTAGCGTTCACTCCTGTGAACGAGCGTCTCGCTGCGATCCGCATCAAGGCGAGGTTTTTCAACATAACATTTATCTGCGCCTATGCGCCGACTGAGGAGACGGACGACGCAGAGAAGGATTCCTTCTACGATAAACTTGAACAGACTTATGATCGCTGCCCCCAGCATGATATCAAAATCGTGCTCGGCGACTTTAATGCCAAGGTGGGCAAGGAAGGAGTCTTTGGTCCCACAGTTGGAAAATTCAGTCTCCACGATATAACATCCCCCAACGGCACTAGGTTGATTGACTTCGCCGCTGCTCGCAATATGGTCATCAGTAGTACCAGGTTCCAGCATAAGCGAATACACCAAGCCATATGGCTGTCCCCTGATCAAAGAACTAGAAACCAGATTGATCATGTCTTGATTGACGGCAGACATAGCTCCACCGTTCTGGACGTGCGTACACTGCGTGGTCCCAATATTGACTCTGACCATTATCTTGTCGCAGCCAAGATACGCACACGCCTCTGTGCAACGAAGAAAGTGCGCACAGTAACGGAAGGAAAGTTTGACGTCGAGAAGCTGCGCATGACACAGACAGCTGATAATTTCACAACTCGACTCTCACACCTGCTAGCAGAGGGCAATCCTCGACCTAACGATGTAACCGAGCAATGGAAGCATATCTCTCACTCATTGCGTACCGCCGCTGAGGCCACTATAGAGTTCCAGCGAGCCCGCAGGAACAACTGGTACGATGAGGAATGCAAAACTGCCTCGAAAAAAAAGGACGCTGCCTACAAGGAGACGTTGCGAACGGGCGCAACCCGCAGTGTATGGCAACAATATCGTGAGGCAAAGAAGGAAGAGAGACGCCTTTTCATAAAAAAGAAAAGTGAGGCCGAAAGGCGTGAGTGTGAGGAGCTTCAGATGCTGGCTGACAGGAATGATGCCCGAAAATTCTATGAAAAGATCCGGCGGATGACGGAAGGTTTTAAGACCGGGGCAAGCTCCTGTAAGGACAATAATGGCGACCTGGTAACCGACGTACAAAGTGTACTTAAATTATGGAGGGAGCACTTCTCCTCACTGCTAAATTGCGAGGGAGACGTCGAACCCGATACCCCAGTCCCTGACGATGGAAAAGTCGTCCCACCACCTTACTATGATGAAGTGAGGATAGCTATATCCCGGCTCAAAACCAACAAAGCGCCTGGAAAAGACGGACTACCCGCCGAGCTGTTCAAACACAGAGGCGAAGAGCTGGTAAAAAGCATGCATCAGCTCTTATGCAGAATATGGTCAGACGAATGCATGCCTCCGGATTGGAATTTAAGTGTGCTTTGCCCAATCCACAAGAAAGGCGATCCCGCTGACCGCACCAACTACCGCGGAATTAGTCTTCTTAATATCGCATATAAGGTTCTTTCTAGCGTGTTGTGTGAAAGGCTGAAGCCCATCGTAGACAAACTGATTGGACCTTATCAGTGTGGCTTTAGACCTGGTAAATCCTGGAGAAGACCCATGATAAGAGAATCGACACTCACCATCTCTTTGTCGATTTTAAAGCCGCTTTTGACAGCGTAAAAAGGAGTTGCCTGTATGCCGCCATGTCTGAATTTGACTTCCCTGCAAAGCTTATACGGCTTTGCCAAATGACGTTGAGCAATAACAGCAGCTCCGTCAGAATCGGGAAGGACCTCTCTGAGCCATTTGAAACCAAACGAGGCTTCAGACAGGGCGACTCCCTTTCGTGCGATTTCTTCAATCTGATGCTGGAGAAGATAATTCGAGCAGCAGAGCTAAACCGTAATGGTACAATCTTTTATAAGAGCGTGCAATTGCTGGCGTATGCCGATGATATTGATATCATTGGCCTTAGCAACCGCGCCGTAAGCGCTGCCTTCTCTGGACTGGATAAGGAAGCGAAAAAAGTGGGTCTTGCCGTGAACGAGGACAAGACGAAGTATTTGCTGTCATCAAAGAAAGAATCGGCGCACCTGCGCCTTGGCAACCATGTCACTGTTGATAGTTACAAATTTGAAACTGTGAGGGACTTCGTCTATTTGGGAACCAGTATCAACACCGAAAATAATATCAGTCTAGAAATCCAGCGGAGAATCACTCTTGCCAACAAGTGCTACTTTGGACTGAGTAGGCAATTGAGAAGTAAAGTCCTCTCTCGAAGAACAAAGATCACGCTCTATAACTCTCTCATCGTACCTGTCCTGATGTATGGCTCAGATTCATGGACAATGTCAAGAGAAGATGAGATGGCCCTTGGAGTATTTGAGAGAAAAGTTCTCCGGAAGATTTATGGTCCTTCCCGTGATGCCAACGGCGAGTATCGAAGGAAATTTAACGATGAGCTGTACAAGCTCTATGCAGATCTGACCATAGTCCAGCGAATTAAAGCCCAAAGACTCTGCTGGCTGGGCCATCTTATGCGAATGGACAAAGAAGCTCCAGCACAGAAGGTTTTTCTATCGTCGCCTGAATTCGGCAGCAGAGGAAGGGGGAGGCCTCGACTGAGATTGAAACAAGAGGTGGAGGATGACTTGAACTCCCTTGGGGTTTCCAATTGGCGTCGGTTATCGCTAAAAAGGAATGACTGGCGTACTTTGATACGAAACGGCCAAAATCGCTTAGGCGGTTAAGCGCCAATAAATGATGATGATGCTTCCAGCGTTATGGACGTACGTACGATGCGGAGTCCAAACATCGACTACGATCACTACTTGGTAGCAGCCAAGATTCGTACTCGCCTAAGTACAACGAAAGAGACACCACAAAAAACGCAAGAAAAGCTGGACGTCGAAAAGCTGCAGTTACAACAGACAACCAATGATTTCGCAGACCGACTAGCGCACCTGCTCTCTGAGAGCACAATTCAACCCAGCGGAGTGCACGAGCAGTGGGAGCATATCTCCGGATCACTTCGTACCGCAGCCGAAAAAGTAATTGGATTCCGGCAAATGCGGAAAAACAGCTGGTACGATGATAGAGAGTGCAAAGACGCAATGAAAAGAAAGGACGACGCCTATAAGGCAAGGTTAAAAGCGAATGCAACGAGGAGCGTGTGTGAACACTACCGCGAGATGGAGAGGGAAGCGAGACGGCTTTTCCGGGCGAAGAAAAGGGATGCGGAAAAGCGTGAACGCTAGCCAGCAGAAGCAACGCCCGAAAATTTTATCAAAGAACTCGACGAATGTCGGAAGGTTTTAGCCCCGGGGCTGATGGCCTGCCCGCTGAGCTATTCAAATGCGGCAGCGAGGAGCTGGTAAGGTGCATGCACCACCTCTTTTGCAGAATATGGTCGGATGATTGCATGCCTGAAGATTGGAATCTAGGTGTTCTCTGCCCAATCCATAAGAAGGGTGATCCCGCAAACTGCGCCAACTATCGTGGAATCAGCCTTTTGAGTATCGCATATAAGGTCCTATCAAGCGTATTGTGCGAAAGACTGAAGCCTGACGTAAACCGACTGATTGGACCTTATCAGTGTGGCTTCAGACCTGGTAAATATACCATCGACCAGATTTTTGCAATACGCCAAATCTTGGAAAAAAACCCGTGAAAAAAGGATCGACACACACCATCTCTTTGTTGATTTTAAAGCCGCCTTCGACAGCACGAAAAGGAGTTGCCTATATGCCGCTATGTCTGATTTTGGTTTCCCAGCAAAACTTATACGGCTGTGCAAAATGACGATGAACAACACCACCAGCTCGGTCGGAATCGGGTAGGACCTCTCCGAGCCGTCCGAAACTAAACGAGGTTTCAGGCAGGGCGACCCCCTATCGTGCGATTTCTTTAATTTGATGCTGGAGAAAATAATACAAGCTGCAGAACTTAACCGCGCTGGAACAATAAATTACAAGAGCGTACAACTGTTGGCGTATGCCGACGACATCGACATCATTGGCCTCAACAACCGCGCCGTAACTTCTGCGTACTCCAAAATACAAAAAGAAGCGGAAAGATGGGTTTGGTGGTGAACGAAGGTAAAACGAAGTACCTGCTGGCATCAAGCAAAGAGTCAGCGCATTCGCGCCTTGGCAACCACGCCACTGTTGGCAGCCATAATTTCGAGAAGGTAAGGGACTTTGTATACCTGGGAAGCAGCATTACTACCAACAACAATGTAAGCCTGGAAATCCATAGAAGGATAACTCTTGCAAAGAAATGCTACTTTGGGCTGAGTAGGCAATTTAGAAGTAATGTCCTCTCTCGACGAACAAAAACAAAACTCTATACGTCACTTATCGTACCCGTCCTGCTATATGGTGCGGAAGCATGGACACTGACTGCTTCTGATGAGGCGGCTTTGGGAGTATTCGAGAGAAAAACTCTTCGAAAGATTTATGGACCCTTAAAAGTTGGCGACGGCGAGTACCGAAGAAGATATAATGATGAGCTGTATGAACTTTACGGTGGTGCCGCGATGTAGGGCGGCCCCCGTGGTGTAGCGGTTAAGTGTTCGGTCTTCTACACCAAGTCGTGGCGGTTCGATGTCCGGCAAAGGTAGCATCAAAAAAATTATTTAGAAAAAGACTTGTAGGAAAAACTCAAAAGCAACACACCACAAGTTGGAAAGAGAAGCTCGGCTAAAAATCTCGTTAAAGGTTATGATAACCTGTTGGTATATCGCCGCCAGTAGTTTTTTTTTTTATGGGCTTTACGTAGACGTGGACATAGTTCAGCGAATTAAAACCCAGCGGCTCCACTGGCTAGGACACGTGGTGCGAATGAGCGGAGACGCTCCGGCCCAGAAGGTATTTTTATCGGCACCCGCCGGTGGAAGTAGAGGAAGAGGGAGACCACCACTTCGATGGCAGGACCAAGTAGAGGCAGACCTGCGAGCACGCGGTGTCTCTAATTGGCGCCAGTTGGCTCAACAAAAAACCGACTGGCGTAACATGTTGGACGGCCTAAATCGCCTAGGCGGTTAAAGGCTATTTTAAGTAAGTAAGTGTAAATGAACTGTCAAAATTTGTATGGAACGCAGTTTACACAAATTTGATAAACTTCCGAGTCGATTTTGGTGTGTAAAAGAGTGCGTAAATTTATCCAAGGCAATGCGACGTTCGAACTGTAATTTTTTTTAATGCATTCAATGCAAACTGGACAAAAATAGAAGAATATGCTGAAAATGGGTCGAAAATTGCTTTTTTATTGAGAATTTCGAGATAAAAAGTGTTTGTTTGAGATCAAGTACATAATAATTTATCTAGGGCGTTCCTCTAACTGAGCTGATAAATGTATAAACTTACGCATTTCGTACACAGAAAAAAATGAGCTGGTCGTATCAACGAAAATGTGGGTTCAACCAAAATCACGGTCAATTCTTATCCATTATTCAATGCTGTTGATTCAACTTCACTGAAACTATTAACCTTAAGTTAACAGTTAAATTTGTTTTTTTAACAGAAAATTTTGTTGTTTTAGGTGTTTGAGTTCGATTCTCGGTGAAGTCAATATAATTTTTTTATATATCACTAAAATAAATATTATTTTAACACCAAAAGTAAAAAAAAAAAACAAACAAATAAAAAAAATTTATTTTCAAAGTTGTGACTTCACCGAGAATCGAACTCAGGGCTCTTGGACGCTTAACCCAGGTGTCTACTGTCTAACCATGATGCCATCGCTTACTTATGCTTGCCAGCGTCTAATTACAGATTTGTTCTAAATTACACTTTCCCACGTTGCCTCGTTGCCTCCACCGAGAATCGAGCTCATACTGCTTTGACTGCTGAACGGAGATGTTAACCATCAGGCCATCGCGTACTTATGCTTGATGGCGTCGAATTACAGCTTTGTTGTAATGTAATGACAGTTCTTTGCTGATAAGCGTTATAGGTATGGCGTTAGCGATAAGGAAGTATAATTCTGCCTTTACCAGGCACATTCAGGTTAGTTGCCTTGCTCAGCGTAGGCCACCATACAACTATTCCATATACCATAATTGGACGGATAATCGCCGTGTGAATCCATTTACATATTCTTTGGCTGAGCCCCCATTTTGTGCCAATGACCCTTTTGCAAGTGTAAAGTGCAATGCACGCCTTCCTCTGACTGAACAACGTTCTCCTTCTAGTTTAGTTTCCTGTCAAGAACTGGGCCAGGAATTTGGCTTTATCAGCCCAGTTCAGTCGCACGAAATTTAGTTCTGGTACGCTGACCGGTGGTATTTTGTACCGGTTAGTAAAAAGGACGAGTTCCACTTTTCGGGGGTTGATAATAAGCCCGCACCGAGAGGAATATGAGGAAACTTCTCGCAGTGCACTTGTATCAAGTCACACAGAGTTTGGGGAATTTGCCCCTATATGCAATAGGTAAATCGTCTGCAAATGCCACTAACTTCCCGTACATCCCCCTCCCCCTCCCCACCACCTTGTATCTCGTAGCAACGAATTGCCTGTGAGGTTCCATAAGAGCGGGGAGAGAACACCACTCTGCGGGGTTCCCCTTGTGACATAACGTGATAAATCAACTGTACCCAGTGATGAAACTATTTTCCTTTCCTTTAGTAGTTGATCAATAGGTCCAATCAGAGACTGCTTCTGCCCAGATTGGTTAAAACGGTAAATTCCGAAGTAAAAATTCAGAAGTCAAAATTGAGAAAGTAATCAATGTTTTTTCTGCCGTCTAATTACTTTCTCAATTTTGACTTCTGAGTTGTTACTTCTGAATTTTGACTTCTGAATTTTTGATCTCTGAATTTTTACGTCTGAATTTTAACTTCTGAATTTTGACTTCTGAGTATTGACTTCAGAATTTTGGCTTTCTGAAAAAACGGTTCTGACTAATGTTTTCTGAAAAAATGTGTTTCTGAATTTTTGTTTTCTGTATTCTTGGGGGGAACCTAACTGACGACTCCAACGGCAGCCTTAAGCGGTTCGAAGCTTTTAATTGCCCACCTAACCCTTTCTTCCGTGAACGGGATGTTTACAGCCAGGTTTGCTGCAGGTGCTAAGGGTTCCTCACGCAAGTTCCCTGAAGAGTGCGTATTCAAGAGCCGCTCTAGGGTTTCCCCCTCCGTGCTGGTCCAGGATTATAATGGTTATCCGCAAACAAAATAATTTAAATCAAGAAAAAAAATTGTATGATCTAAATTATTAAAACTCAATATTATAATTAAACTTCATTGTAATTGCAAGGTTGAACCCAGATCGATTTCGATGAAGCTATGGCGTGTGCCCCAAATTTTACTTTTTCTATTCTAAACAAAATTTTTAATTATTAATATGAGTTATTAAAATGAAAAAAATTATTTATTTAAATTATTTAAATGAAATAATGAAATTTGTTGAAAAACAAAAATTATTATTTCTTGGCTTCAAGCTTGCAATTACAATGAAGTTTAGTACCAAAAAGCCGTAAAACAACAATTCCATTGTTGTAAACAAATATGTGATTAATCATTAATTTTATTCCAAAATATTCCACTCAAGCTATAATGATTATCTTTGATTAATATGTATAAAACTCATATATATAAATCATTGTAGATTGCTAATGGTTATATGTACATGAACAAAACAAGGCACAATCAAGAAAATCGAGGAATGATTTTGAACTTGGAAAGTTTTTTCTTGATATTATGAAAATTCTGGATTTCTCTCTTAAAATAAATACGAAAATGTTTTACTAATTGTACCTTGATAAATACTAAAATAAATAAGAAAAGTTTTCCTGATTTTCTTAAACATTTTCAATAGAAAATTTCATGGACTATTTGACCGATCGAATAATTTTTTTAAAATTATTCTATTTTGTTATTAACGAACAAACTAAGCAACAACTCACAAACAAATAATACCAGCTACCGTGATTGCAATTTCGTTCTTGCTAACGAAATAGAATAATTTAAAATAAATTATTCGATCGGTCAAATAGTCCATGAAAATTTCTAGTGTATAATAAAATGACCATAACATCAAGCTTTCATATTCTAGCCAAGCACCCGTGGCGCTGTTAAATCGTAACAAGGATGCAGCTTAAAAGCCCTTATCACACCTCTCAAGCAACTGATGTCGCTGCTGTGTGATCTTAAGGCAAATAGATAGTATTCATACATATACAACAAAAAAATAACATAAAAAAATACACATATTAACCAACATAGTAGCAATTATCCCACGAAATCAAACAAGCAGTGTTGGTGTAACTAGTATGACACGCTGCGGTTAGAAATTCCTAATTTCTCCTCGGTTCAATGACCACTATAAAGGGAAAACAAATGAAAAATGTCTAACAACAAATACAAAGCCGTACGTCTAGTTCGGTAGCAAGAACGAAATTGTAATCACGGTAGTTTGTTCGTTAATAACAAAATAGAATAATTTAAAATAAATAATTCGATCGGTCAAATATTTTTCTCCGTGTGTAAAGTTGTTTTGCGATGTTTAGAACATTCTGATTTTTTAGTCGAAATAATGAAGAATAATAATTATTTTCCGTCTCTGGTTTTTATCAGTCACGGAACTATTTCTTTTGAACTGCATTCAGCCCTGTTAAATTGAAAAATGTTTTGCATAAAAACTACTATTAATATTATTTTATTTATTAATTACAGGTGATACTGATATGAATGCCCGGGATATTGTGGAGAGTTCTTTATCAAGCGGAAAAATTAAAAATAGTTATTCGGAAAATGTTATTCAGCCAAATTCAAATGATAATCAATTAATTTCAAGCATTATAACGACATTTGTGGATGATCTAAGTTGAAGTTTTGTAAATTCATAATTCTCTTCTCAGTACTGTCAATTTTTTGTTTTATTATATCGTCGCTCAGCGCGCAATACCTCGTATTTGCAAAAAGCAATACGGCGTATCTACCAAAACTTCCAAAATCTAGATTTCGTTACCCTGCCTAGGACTCATCGGTCTTAATACATTTACGTTAAAAATTCCGCCGTTTTTATCAACAAAAACCCAAATAAATAAACAAAATAACTTTTATGGAACCTATTTTCTTTGAAATAAATAATGCAATTTTTCAAAAAGTTACGCTGCTTTTATTCAACTTTGACTTAAAAAGCCGACATCGGAACTTAGATTGCTTTGAAATATATTTACCAACATGGATAAGTATCCAATACAATAAATGCATTAAAAGAATTTGGTCATTGTGTATCAGTACAAGTGTGGAATCTTCTGCATAGACGTCAAAATTTCAAAGTGAGTTTAACACCTGATGATCAGAGTGGCTTTTGGGAAAAAAGTATCATTTAGCGCCGAGTTGCATTCGATAGCGCATAAAAAATTAGTAGTAAATAAAGGGGTAATTGTTCTCTAAATTTATAGAATAAGGCAAAAAAGTTTATTTTAAATTTTGAACTTGTACACGGTTAAAAAATTTGAACCTAAATTTTAAACTTTTTTGGACTACATATAAGACCAAACCAAATTTAGATTCAAATTCAACCTAGACCAGTTTTCATGAAAATTGGCTAAATGAATCGGGTTTCAATTATAAACCAGAAATTTTTTAACAATTTTTTAAAGATAAAATAAATTTGTTTCCCTTGGCGGGAATTCGAACCAAGACTCCCCGCATCATGCCCGTCTGCTCTACCACTGAGCAACATCGCACACATAAATGTTGTTGGCGAAATTCAATCTTGAATAAGCTTTCAAAAATAAATTTGAATTTTCAAACCCAAAAGTTTAAATTTTAGCCCGTGTTGCGTGCTGGCCTTTGGGCGGAAGCCGCTACGTCCCCTGGCTTCCTCCTACCCTCACGTCGTATACCCCGGGAAAGCCGTGCAGGTATGCTTGCATATGCACGAGCTAGCTCGCCGGACTGTGGGGTGGCCCCCCGAGGCATGTCAGCCGCACCATACAAAAAAAACTCTCATACCTGACCATGCATCACTTGCACTTCAGGTCTGTCCGCGCTTTAATCCCCCTTTACTAGCCCCCCTTCCGGCCTTCGATGGTATTTAGGCCGGGCCACTCTAAACCCTCCCTTCCATGGTCGGCAGTGGCAAACGATTTGTGCCGACCCCAATGGTGTCCCCTATGCGCCCCCTTAGCACATCCCTATCCCCGGCTCTGTCCAGTCCGTCCGTCCCCACCACATCTGGAAAGAAGAACACTTAATTTCAATTAACAAATTAGCAATACATGGTGTTTTATTAAAATGTGTTTATGAAATGCGCAAATTTAGAAATATGACACGTGCTGATCCCAACTGCTTTGGTCCGTACTCGCGATGTATGTGCGCAGCATGGCGAGCAGTGACCGATTGATCCTCTCGGACGCGTTCGCCTGCGGCGCATATGGGGCGGTCTTAACATGGTTTACTCCGTAGCTCCTTAAGAACCCCAAAAATGAATCCGCGACAAATTGCCGGCCGTTGTCGGAGTGTAAAGTCTCCGGCACGCCAAAAACATGAAAGATCTCCGTCTCGAGGTACTTTACCACCTCCTGTGCAGTTGCCTGCCTCATGGGTTCAAAGAATACAAACTTTGTGAAGTGGTCCAGAACTACGAAGATCACCGTATTTCCCGATCGCGACCGCGGGTACGGCCCGCAGAAGTCCACATAGAACCTCTGAAACGGCCACTCCGTCCGAAAACGATCTGTCATTGGCGGTCTCGATGAAATGTTCGGCGCTTTGGCGCACTTACATAGCTCGCACCTGGCGACGAAGCTTCGCACGGCTCCAGCCATCCCCGGCCAAAATACCTTGCTCCTTAACCTGTGCAGCGTCTTCGCTGTACCGCCATGACCCGCTGATCGATCCCCGTGCGCCTCTTCCAGTAACCTCTGTCTCAGTCCCTCTGGCACCCATACTCTCCAAACTGTCTCTTCTTCGTCTTCCGCGCGCCTTGGGCGCACCCTTTTGTACACGATGCCATCGGTGACTCGCAGATCCGGTAGCCGTTCGGCGTTTTGAGCAATCTGACATCCAAGTGCTACGTAGTCTTCGCTGGCAAACTCCGGCGACGTTAAATCGATATCGACGATGGTTTCCATCGCGCTCTCGTAAACCACCTCTTCCATGTGCATTCGGCTCAGCGTGTCCGGGACAACGTTCTGCGCGCCTTTCCTGTGCTCTATCTTGAAATCGAAGCCCTGTAGCTTCAGGCTCCACCTAGCCAACCGTCCCGAGAGATCTTTTTGTCCCATGAGCCATTTCAGACTCATGTGATCAGTGATCACTGTGAATGGAAGACCTTCCAGATACGCGCGGAACTTTTTGAAGCTCACGACCGCGGCTAGGCACTCCAGCTCTGTTATTGTGTAGTTTCGCTGGGCGGAATTCAGCTTCTGCGACATGAACGCGATCGGTCGCTCGTTGCCCTCGTCATCCGTTTGAAACAGCACGCTGCCGATACCTTGCGTGGATGCGTCGCACTGCACGAAGAAATGCTTGCTGAAGTCGGGATTCACGAGTACCTCGGCCGAAGTGAGCGCTGTCTTCAGCTGTTCGAACGCCTCCACTGCTTCCGGTGTCATCGCGAACGTTTTGGATTGCGCAGGCGCTCCGTCATCGGCGCGGCAATTGTGGCGAAGTTCGATATAAATCTCCGGTACCATCCGCACATGCCTAGAAAGCGGTGTAGCTGCTTGATGGTGGTTGGTACCGGAAACTCCACAATTGCGCGCCTTCTCGGGGTCCGTCTTCAGCTCACCCTGCCCTACTATGAAGCCTAAATACTTCAGCTTGCGATGGAAAAACTTGGATTTGTTTACGTTGATAGTGAGACCAGCGCTGGCGAGACACTCAGCCACTTCTGTCAAGTGCACGAGATGCGACTCGAAATCCGGGGAACACACTAGCAGATCGTCGATGTAGACGAAAACGTTTTCTCTTAGACGCGAGGGGATCATCTTGTCCATTAACCTGCATAACCGCTGACTGGCGTTGCACAGGCCGAAGGGCATCACTTTAAAGTGATACAATGGTCGGCCCGGAGCAGTGAACGCGGTCAATTCCCTCGACGCCGGCTCCAACGGGATCTGCCAGAAGGCGTCCGTCAAATCGATCCCCGAAATGAAGTGCGTCTCCCGCAAACGCGTCAGGATCCCTTCCACATGTTGTGTTGGGTATGCATCCTTTTTCGTGCTTGCGCATATCCACACAGACGCTTTTTCCCGGGTTTCTCAACTAGAACGAGAACCCAAGCGCTGTTGCTCTCTTCGATGACACCTAGCTTGAGCATGCGGTCAATCTCCTCATAGGCGTACTTCTGTTTGACCGGCGACATCGGATAATGTCGTTGTTTCACCGGCACCGTGGCATCGGCTACCTAGATCGGGTGTTCTAGGAGATGCGTCCTTCCGAGACCAAGTTCTGTGAACGATGGAAACAACCCTTTCACACGCTCTACTTCCCTGCTCTGGTCTGCGGTCAGGCCGAGTTGTCCCTGGGTCTCCAATTCTGAGATAACCATGGGCGCCACCCCAAAGGTATCCCAGAAGTCGATCCCCAGGTACAACTCCTGCTTTAAACTGGGCACTAGATATAGCGTCATCGGCTTCAGCTTCCCGCGCCAACCTATCTCCACCTCGACTTTGCCGACCACAGCTTGAGCTTTCCTGTCTGCCGTCTTTAAATGTCCCCTGAGCTTAAGCAACTTGCCCCCCATCTTCTTCTCCCATGCGGGTGCCACTGAGCCGAAGCAGCTTATAGAGGCTCCGCTATCCAACAAGCCTTGCATCTTTACTCCTTCGATTTCCACTTGCACGTACGGTCGCTTATCGACGGCGTCGCGAATTACAGTTTCCTCAACCGCTTTTGCCACGCGCAGCTTGTCTCGCGCGCGCTTGCGTATTTTGATGACTTTCCTCCATTTTCTGCTCGGTCCGTACTCTGCCCCTTCCGCCGCGCTTCAATCGTCGCTCACAGGATACATTCCTGAAGAGGTCCCGAATGGCCGCGCTCGTTCGCACTCTGCTACCTCCGGCGCGCTTTTTCGTCGCTCACAGGATACATTCCTGAAGAGGTCTCGAAAATCCGCGCTCGTGCCGCGTTGTACCTGGCCTGTCGCTCACTTAGAGATGGACGTGCTGTTGTCCCGTGCGCGCTTTCCCCCACGCGCTTACTATAAAAAAATGTCTTTGATTGGTTTAAAAAAATTGTATTGTCTGGTTTCTTTAAAATTTGGCAAAAGGCAAAATTACTTCTCCGGGGTTGACCGACGCTGACAGGGCCCCCTGGTTTTCCTGTCGCTCTCCTGGTTTTTCGCCTGGCATCCTCTTTGGTGGATCTCTCTGTTTGTAATGGCCGGAGAGATTCAGCCCATCATATGGGCTATCTAAAAAAAAGACAGCCGAAAAAGATCATGTGAGAAATAAAATAGAAGTCAGTAGTTTCGTTCTAAAGTTATTTCTAATCCTTTATTTCCAAATCTTACTCTATTTATACAAAATCAAATCACAGAAAGTGATTTGCTTGACTCCTCCTCTTTCTCGACTTCTATGTAGCTGAATTTAAATTCAGCTTGGAAATTTCTTACATTAGCCAATAGAAGTGCTTAGCATGAGGCCAAGCAGAGCTCTAGAATAAACGCTGGCTCAGCCGTAGCATTGACATACTTCTAGCTACGCTATTCGCCGAAGGTGTCAAATGCATTTTTCAAATGCGGTCATACAAACAGACATGCATGTGGGTCGTGGCTGTTGCACGCTATGTACGTATGTTTGTATGAGTACACTACACCCTTACCGCAAAAGAGAAATTTATTTCGTTTAATTTAAGAAATGAAATAAATTTTTGTGTGGAGTTATGCAAATACCTTTCATGTGAATATACATACTTACGTCTATAGGTATGGTTTGCTTAATGTAGTTTCTTATATTTATTGTTTACATATGTAAGTTTTTCGCTTATCCTATTTCTTAGTAATTTCTTGGGTGTTATTGGCTTACATGTAATTTTCTAAAATATTGAATATAATTATGGATATAATTATTTACAGATGTCGTTGGGTTTGTTTTATCTTATCTCTAAGTGTTTCCTTACATGTAATTTCATTTATGTCTATGTAATTTCTAACATATGTCGGCTTGTTTGCCTTAGGTTAACTCTTAAGTATTTCCTTAAAATCTTATTGTGCAGTTCTTTGTATCTGCCATTAATGTCTATTACGGAATTTACTCCGTTTCGTTTTACAATTTTGTATGGGCCATGATATGGGCTTTGGCTCTTCTTTTTATTTTCTAGCTTTACATATACTAGGTCTCCTATTTCCAACTCAACCTTGTTTATATTGCTGTCATATTTTGATTTTCGTTTTTCTTTTACAGTTTTAGTAATGTTCCTGGCATTGAGTATTGACCTTTGGAGTCTCAGTTTCAATTCATAGTCATCAATGTCGTAAATTTTTGTTTGTTTGTTTATGTTATCGCTTGGTAGCGCGGGTAATTTACCGAAAACTAACTCATACGGTGAATACAGTGTATCTACGTGTGGGGTCGTGTTGTAAGCGAAAGTGTAATTGGAACTCATTTATCCCACTCATAATCGTCTGCAAAGGAAAGTAAAAATTCGTTAAGTGTTCTATGGTTTTTCTCAAGTGAGCCCATAGTTTCGTGATGGTATGGTGTAGAAAATATTTGTTTAGTGTTAAGTATGTTGCACACATGTTTCATTAACTCATTCACGAATTCCGAACCCCTATCTGATTTCAATGTTTTTATGAAACCGTACTTGAGAATTAATTGTTCAACCAAAGTGGTTGCAATTGTTTTTGCGTCTTTTGACTCAATGGGGTGTGCTATGACGAATTTGGATAGATCACATTGCATTGTCAATATGTATCTATAACCGTTTGATATGCGAAGCGGACCGACTGTGTCAATCGCGATGGTATCAAATGTAGATGCCGGGGTGTCTGTCACCACAAGCGGCTCTTTTGTGTGTCTAACAATTTTGTTTTGAGTGCATTTTCTACAACTGTTTACAAATTATTTGACCATTTGTCTCATATTTTTCCAAATGTATCTTTGTTTTAGTTTTAAAATAGTTTTTCGAATTCCTAGATGGCCTGCGATATTTGAGCAGTGAAATTCGTCTATCAGTTGGTATTTTGTTATCATGCTGTTTATTTCCCTTGGAGCTTTGTATATTAGTATTTGTATCGGCGCGCGTTTATTCATTTCTAACTCATTGTGTTTCTTCTTGAATACATTTATGTCAATATTTTTATATATATAATCTTTTTCACAAAGGGCTAGCTCCTTTATATGTGAATTCCTTAGCATACTATGTAGTTTCTCCAACATGGTCATCGCTACTAGTTATGTGCACTTCATTATCAATTAATTCAATTGTGGTACCACTTTCTTTTCCAATATTAAATTTCAATTTCTTCATCTTCTTTACGTCATTAAAAGATGTGCATTCCCAGATGTGGAGTTTATCAGGCTTCTTATGAGATATGCTGTCCTTAATGCGTTTACCGGTTTCCTTATTTTCATTTATCTTTATTTCTTTCTCTTTCATTTCTTTTAAATTCGCGGCCTTGCTCCTTGTTACTACATTGATTTTATTATCTCCTTTTTCATTTTTATTAGTGGGAATCATTGATTTAAGTATGTCACTATCTAATTTAATTCGTGATAGTGCATCAGCATTTGTGTTAATTTTACCTTGTTTGTATACGATTTCGAAATCGTATTCTGATAGGTCTATTCTAATCCTCGTCATTTTCGATGACGGGTTTCTATGTGAAAATAGCGATCTAGGGGTCTGTGGTCGGTTACGACAATAAATTTTCGACCATACAGATATGTCCTGAAATAGTTTATTCCCCAATGAATTGCCAGTAATTCTTTTTCGATAATTGGCTTGTTGATATCATGCTTTTGTAAAGATTTGCTTGCGTAGGAAATTGGTAAATCGTGCCCAATTTCCCCTTGTGATAGTATGGCTCCTAATGCAAAATCAGAAGCATCTGTTGTTAGTATAAACGGTTTGTCAAAGTCTGGGTACTATAAAATGGGCGGGTTAATTAGTTTGTCTTTTAAGTTATTGAATGCTTTTTCGCATTCTTCTGACCAGATAAAAGGTTTTCCTTTCTTCAATAGAGAGTTGAGGCATTTTACTATTTTTGCGAAATCTGGGATGAAACGTCTATAGTAATTGCAAAATGCAATGAATCGTCTCGTTTCGTCTGGGTTTGTCGGTTTGGGGTAGTTACGTACTACTTCGCATTTAGCTGGGTCTGTTTTTATGCCTTTATCTGTTATTAAATGTCCTAGATAAATTACTTCCAATTTAAGAAATTGACATTTGCTTGCATTAAGTTTGAGGTTGTAGTATTTTAACCTGTCGAAAACTTTTATGAGGTTTCTATTATGGTGCTTCAAGGAGCATCCGAAAACGATGATGTCGTCTACGTAGAGGAAAGCTTCCGATTTTAGACCGCTTAGTGCTATTGTTAGCATTCTTTGGAAACTGTTTGAGGATATTTTTAATCCGAAAGGCAGACGTTTGAATTGGTTGTGACCATCTTGGGTCGAAAATGCTGTGGGTGGTCTTGAGTCGTTTTGCAGGGGTATTTGGTGGAAAGAGCTTGTCATGTCTAAAGTTGTGAAGTATTTGGCTCTGCCTAAAACGTCTAATACGTCCTCAAGTCTTGTTAGAGGAAATTTGTCATTTACTACTTTGTCGTTTAATTTCCTGTAATCCACTACCAGACGCCATTTCTTTTCGTCAGTGTTACTCTTTTTGGGTACCAGAAGCAATGGAGAGTTGTAAGGGCTGACTGATGGTTCGATGATGTCGTTGTCGACCATTTCTTGAACTTGTCTTTGAATTTCATCTTGCTGGGTTTGTGGTAGTCTGTAGTTTTTAATGTATACTGGTACGTTATCAGTTAAATTAAGTTTTTGTTTGTAGAAATTATTTATTGACAGATTTTCTCCTTCTAAATGGAAAATGGATTGGTATTTATAAAATATGTTTTTTAGTTCGTTTTCTGTATTTTTGTCTAGCTTCTCTAGTTTTAGTTCAGTTATTAACTTGTCAAAGCGTTCGTGACTGTATGAGTTTCTTTCGTTGTTTCTACTTAAAATATCGTAATTGGATAGTCCCTCTGTCATGAACCTTAACTCTTTTAAATAAACTGCGTGACTGTTAGTATTCAAAATTTTTACGTGTACTGTTCCTTTGGCAGGTGCTATCGAATTTGCTAAAAATACACCGTCTTGTATTTCTTTGTTGCAGACTACGCTGTCCTCTTCTATCTGTAAGTTAATTGGGAGAAATATTTCGGTTCGTGGTGGTATCGTTACGGTTTTGTTTTTAGATAATTTTGTGTGGATTGGTAAAATAATTTCTTTGTCATTTAGATTTACTGCTAAGGTGAATGTTTCATAATCGATTTTGCATAGGTGTTTTACCAAGAAATCTGTTTAGGCTACCAGCCTAAATATATTGGCTCACCCTCGTATTTAATCATGTCAGTAATTTCACTCATTTGCGATGATTTACCGCCAATCGTTTTTGCCCCGCCGGATAACAGCGAAAAGCTAGGATTCGGCGGTGGCCGTGAACTAAATTCGTGTTAACTCTTCCACTTCTTTTGTAAACTTCAAACCGCCAGCAGCCAAACCAGCCGAAGGTAAATATATCCAAATATTCCGAGTTTTACACATTTCGCCATTATTCCATTTTTTATTTATTATATTCTTGCAACTTGAAAATAATTAACTTCCAATCACTTTGTTTTATTTACATTTGATTACACATTCGCTGATATTATTTACTAGCAATTAAATTCTAACGATTAACTAATTCAACCGGTGTTTTTATTTCTTTCCTCCCTTTATTACGAGCGCGCCCTACCTTGGAACCCGCCGTAATAAAATCTCTACCAAGTATTCCATTTGTTGCTATTGGAAAAGTGTCGTTTACCAATTGGAAATTCATACATGTTTTATTATTATCTATTAGGAAATTTAGTTTAGCCGTGCCAATAGAATAAATTTCTTCTTTGGTTATGCCTGTTAGTTTGCATTTGGCTTCGGTATTTATGTCAAATTCATCGTGGAACGGGTTTTTGCAAATTGAGATGTCTGCTCCTGTGTCAATCAGGAACGTCATTGGCTTGTTAAATTCAGAGTTAGTTAGTGTTAGGTAGTTTGTGAGGTTTTCTGTGATGACAAAGATGTTTCAAGATTTATTTCTATCTATATTTCCCTGTCCCCGGAAGATTGCCATCGTAGTCCTCCGGGTCGTCCACGTTTCCCTGGAGTTGGACGACGTTCATTCGGTGATTATTTTGGTTAGAGTTTCCCTGTCTTTGGTAGTTATTGTTTCCTCGTCTTTGGAAATTGTTATTTGAGTTTGGCCTGGAATTATTTGGATACCTATTGGAATTGCCGTTCTGTGACTGGTTGGGCATATTCCCTGGAACGTTCTGCTGTCTAGAATTGTTATTACTGGAATACCTAGGCTGATAATAGTTTCTATTTCCTTTGTTCTGCTGCCTGTAAGTATTCTGGTAATTGTTGTTCCAGTTCTGTCTCTCGTTTCTGAAAAACATTACATTTCGGCTGCTGTTTTGCGTCCCTTGCTCTAGTTCCAGAGCCAGGTTGACAGCGCTGTCGAATGTTTTAGGTAGTGCGGCAAATATGGTCTGTTTTGAGCTTTCGTTCAGGCCATTTTTAAAGACAGTGAGGCTGTATTTCTCATTTAGGTTGGCAATAAGAGCTTTCTGTTCAGGGGATGCACTCGCACCTAGTTACCCTATCTGTAAAGAGTTTAGTTCCGAAATTAATTGAAGGATTTTGTTTTTGTAGTTAGCTACACTCAGATTTCGTTGGCTGAGATTTGCCAACTGGTTTTGTAGTTGAGGTATGGTGGCTGTGCTTTTGTATTTGGTTTTGAGGGCTGTGGTTAATTCTTGTAAAGTTTGTGGGATTATTATTGCGGTGACATTTGTCTTCACCGTTTGACTTAGTTTTACGTATAAAACAAAATCGATTAATGCTGGTCGAGCTGCTTCTGCTAAATCATTGTAGATGATTTCTATTATTTTCAGAAATGCATCCAGCTCTTTGTAATTTCCCGAAAAATTTGGTATAGATTTTGATGCTAATTGCAAATTAAATTCCGACATTTTTGCTATGTGATTGTTTAATTCTGATGTGATATAATTTGGATTAAAAATTTCTGAAGGAAATTCAATATTTTTGTCAATTATATGCGGTATTTCAATTTCATATTCGTATTTTGATAAGACTTTTAATATTTTGTCCCTTTTGCGCCAGAATATGTCTAACACAATTCCTTTGTGCTCTTTTGTGAGCTTTTCAAAATATGCGTTAGAAATACTCCTTATGGCTTCTAACTCTGTAAAAAGGATTACTATGTGTTTTAGGAATGTTTCTTCCCTGACTTTCAAAGATTTATTTAAACATTTATAAGATTTATTGAATTGTTCTTCCGAAATTTTTATCTTCTCCTCTAATTTCTGCCAGTGCATCATTATTTAAATTTGTTCATTCTTAATATTTTTATTTATTGCCTTTTTTAATTGGCTCCTATATATTTTGTGGATTTTTAAAATTGAGTTGAAAATTAGGAGGGCTGTTATTATTATCAGCAATATCTCTATAAGGCTGGTAGAACCGTTTTGCCTATTTTCTAGTAAAACTTCATTGACCACATTAGCCTTGGGGTCACTTATTTTTGACTTCTGAGAGCCCATATCAAGTTGTAAAAAATTTACGTTATATAAAATTTAATTGCTGAACAATTTTTTTTTTGTTTTATTATTTCTTATATTTTAACACTTTCAATTTGTTTATGATTAAAATTTTATTTTCTTTCTTAATTTCTAAATTTAATTGTTTATACAGTATGGCCTTCTCCTTTCTCTGTCTAAACTGCTTTCCACTGCGATGTTTCTTCTTAGGTGGCGGTGTTGGTGTTATTGCTAAAACTGTTTTATACCTGGATTGTCTTGCCTTATACTCCTCAATGGTCAGTCTCTTTAGACCTTCCTGTATTGGGGTTGGTAGATATATGGGTTGTGCCTCTTGGGGCGCAGTTAATTCGGGCACATAAGGCTTCGTATAGCGATTGAAGATCGCGTCGAATTCAGCCTGGCTGATGTTTTCTTCTTCGTTCATTTAAAAAAATTCTTATGGTCCCTTTGCAAATTTATATTTTAAATGGTCCTGGGGAGTTCAAAGTTTTGGCAGGATCGCCATGTGGTGGTCCTATGGCTACAAATGGTGATTTTAAAGGGGGATCTCTCTGTTTGTAAAGGCCGGAGAGATTCAGCCGATCATATAGGCTATCTAAAAAAAAAGACAGCCGAAAAAGATCATGTGAGAAATAAAATAGAAGTCAGTAGTTTCGTTCTAAAGTTATTTCTAATCCTTTATTTCCAAATCTTACTCTATTTATACAAAATCAAATCACAGAAAGTGATTTGCTTGACTCCTCCTCTTTCTCGACTTCTATGGAGCTGAATTTAAATTCAGCTTGGCAATTTCTTACATTAGCCAATAAAAGTGCTTAGCATGAGGCCAAGCAGAGCTCTAGAATAAACGCTGGCTCAGCCGTAGCATTGACATACTTCAAGCTACACTATTGGCGGAAGGTGTCAAATGCATTTTTCAAATGCGGTCATACAAACAGACATGCATGTGGGTCGTGGCTGTTGCACGCTATGTACGTATGTTTGTATGAGTACACTACACTCTCTCCTGAGCTCCTCCAGCGTCTCGATATGGCAACCAAAGATGAGGTTCCTTATTCGGGGTTTGAGGTTCCTTCGCATCAGATTGACTAGGCTTTGCTCCGGCAACCTTGTCCGCATCGTCAGCTCCATACCTCGAACCACCGCATAGAACTCTTCAAACTTTTCATTGTACTCCTGCTTCTTCGTCGCAATCCCCTTTGCGAAACTGCTCCACAATCGCCTGCCGAAATGCCTGGAAGTCCACGAAGCTGTCGTCCGGGTGCTCCTCGGTGTACAGCCAGTACCATTCCTGCGCCTGACCTTCTAGCAACAGATGGTAATTCGCGAATAAATCTTGTGCTGAAATATTATGTTTTTTCCGAAGCGTTTCCACACGGAAAAGGAAGCGCTCGATCGGGACCGCTTTTGGACCCGCGTCGAACTTGAGGCGCCAATCGCGTATGGCCTTCGTAGCCGATCTTTCATATTGCGCGCCCGCTCTGTTGTGCCTGTCTGCCGCTCGTGAGCCTGGTGTTCTTTGCGCGCTGTTGACGCGCTCGCTGCCGCACTGTTCGCGTTCGTCCGCGGTAGCATTCGCCGCGCTCCTGCAACCACTCTTCGCCTCGCGCTGCCTCTTGCGCGCCCCTGCTTTCACCCTCCAGATCAGCTAGTCTGCTTGATAAAATGTTGATGTCCTTTCGGAATATTTGCGCAACCTCCTTGACCGCTTGGGTTGTGGAACGGCTCATCGCCAGCTGATACTGGAAGAACATTTCTTCGAACTTCCGCATCAGTGTTTCTCCCACCGCGTCGGCCCTCGCGCACTCAGGGCTTGATTTTATCTCCGGTGGCTGTACACGCGCTCCCAATACTTCTGCCGCATCTCCATGAGCGCCTGCTTCGTTAAGCCCGCCCGCGTCGCCATTCTCCTCGTCGCGGTGCTGCGCTTCTAAGTGCGCCATTCCGTTCTCCAAATTGTTGTCGCTACCCGCGCCCAAGTTGTCGTCGCCACCCACGCCCACGCTGCTACGCCGCTCCACCTTGCTTGGATCCTTCGACATTTGACAAAAAATTTCAAAAAAAAAAAAATTTAAACCTGCTAGAATGTCAACCCCCAAATATACGTGTTGTATAAACGTGGCTTATATAGGTTTATTTACGTGTTGCAATCTATCTACGGATACGCCAGTAGACAGATTGTGAAAAAATAAAATAATAAAGAAAATGAAAATAAATTTGATGTAAACGAAACTCGTGTCTTCTTTTCTTTCTGTGGTGGTCGTCCGCCTAACGTCGTCCGTTTGTTCCAGTCACCCAAAAAGCAGTCCGGTCCCCCCCAACCCCAAACAGTAGCAGATACTATTAGCCGGCGCCTAAATAGGCCAACTAAGCTACCTACCCCGTTTAACTCCCCCCGGTGGAATCCTTCCACGAACACTATCGTCCACTCTTAAACTGGCAAAAGGAGCTGCTCGTGGACCCGACTCCTCGTGGCCAAGGTCAGACATCGCCACTATTGTCCAGCCTAAACAACACCAAAACAAGCTGGCTGACCCCTGGTCCCTCGCCCACGAAACCCCCTGCATCGATACTATTGACCAGCTAAACGAAGCCAAATCAAGCTACCGATGTGTATTGAAAAAATTAAAATTTGAAAGTGAAAATCGAAATGTGAAAATTGAAATATTAAAAAATTAACAACCCCCAAAGCAAACGCTAACATTACCGAAGTGTGTCCGAAACTCTCTAAGGCTCCACTCACTGTGGGGCCCCACTTCTGTTGAGTGCTGGCCTTTGGACGGAGGCCGCTATGTCCCCTGGCTTCCTCCTACCCTCACGTCGTATACCCCGCGAAAGCCGTGCAGGTATGCTTGCATATGCACGAGCTAGCTCGCCGGACTGTGGGGTGGATTGTTGGCCCCCCGAGGCATGTCAGCCGCACCATACAAAAAAAAATCTCATACCTGACCATGCATCACTTGCACTTCAGGTCTGTCCGCGCTTTAACCACCCTTTACTAGCCCCCTTCCGGCCTTCGATGGTATTTTGGCCGGGCCACTCTAAACCCTCCCTTCCATGGTCGGCAGTGGCAAACGATTTGTGCCGACCCCAATGGTGTCCCCTATGCGCCCCCTTAGCACATCCCCATCCCCGGCTCTGTCCAGTCCGTCCGTCCCCACCACATCTGGAAAGAAGAACACTTAATTTCAATTAACAAATTAGCAATACAAGGTGTTTTATTAAAATGTGTTTATGAAATGCGCAAATTTACAAATATGTTCAAGTTTGTGTGTACGTTTATGTTTGCGCCCTTCGTGGGCCTCAACTTACATGCTAGGCTATGCTAATGCGCACTAAAGTCAGTGTGTACCTGACCAAAAGCTCATATACCCAGTTGACTTTGTAAGTGAAGTGAGCGTGTGTATGTGTGTGTGTGGCTTGACCTCGCTAGATCATTCGCCTATGGAACACCAGGCCCCAAGAATCGCGACACCGGTCTACGACAGACTAACGCGCCCATACACACACCCCCCCGTATTACAAAACTTGAGAACTGAACTTTTTTTTTCTTATAATCGTAAACAAATGGAATTTGATGTCAAACTAATTGACAAAACATCAAAATCGAAACTTCTAAGAAAATTAAATTATCTAAAATAAAAAAAAAAATAAAATTAAAAAATGCTTTATGCTCGCGGCGAGTGTGTGTACATATGCGTGCGTATGCATATGTGTATGCGTGATTACGCGTCTGTGAGCTTCACTGTTCGAAAGTACATTTTGGCAAACTGACAGCCGTTCAACAAAATTCACATGCGACGCTATCAACTAAGAAGATTATTACTAACAACATATGCAACACATCACTCGTCGGGCTCTACTTACAACGAAACAAAACTCAACTTAAATATGACTAAAAAAAAAAGGGCAATCCAGGACTACTGAATCGTAACAAAAATTCAAAACCACCGCCTGTAAGTGTGTACTCGAGTGTGTCTGTCCACCTCGGTGGTGCTATAACTACATGCGGAATGCACAATGCGTGTGCGTATGTTCACTCGACCCTGCTGGGTTTTCGCTGCCGGCCAACAATGCCCTGTAATGCTCGGGATGCCAATAATACGCCTACACACACACACGTACCTGCACTCTGTCAATCACCTGTTATGAACAAAATATAAAATGTATCAAGATAAAAAAATTAACAAATGAAATTGAAATAAGACTCGTTGTCTATGCTGTTAGGGATATCGATGGCTTCGTCTGAGCGCCCACTTCCGGACGCAGTGTATATATTTCAATCCCGCCCAGGCCTGCCAAACGTCTTGAGACATGGGTTGGGGTGAGTGAAGAAAAGACCACTACAAAGGGGAAGGATGGAAAAAAAATTATTCCCAAATGGGGTATGAGACGATGCCGTCGACCCCGCTCACACTTATATTGCACTCTTGTGCTACTCCCCTCTCATGGGCGTTACAATACGTGAAATGCTAGCCGCGCTCAGCCGGCTGACAGCGACTCCTCTAGTTTTCGACCCAAGTGGTCGGCGCTTATGGCCCCGCCACGTTTCCCGTACCCCGACTACACAGACTACACTTAAACCTAAAAAACCTGTCACAGCCTTGTTGCAATTGATGGATTTGCGCTGCTGGTGGTCGTTGTTGTTTGCTGGTGGTGGTAGGTTGTCGCTGTGGACCGATGGCTGTGGCAATGATTATGCGGCCAAGCTGCTGTGCGTTTACTGCTCAACTGGTTATGTTGCTCGCGTTGGTGCTTGATGCGCCGCTGCGGCGTGAGCGCCGGCGAATGTAATCCACGTTTGGCGGGGTGACTCCCCCTTTACCTGTAAATGCCCGTTCCGGTTAAAATACTATGCACTCCATAATCTGTTATCTTCACTTACCCTGTCTGTTTCCTTTCGCTGCGCGGGAGTGTCGTTTCCCTCCCAATACTGTGGTGTCGCCACCCGTTGGCAGCGGTGGCTACTGCTCGGATGCGCTACGGCGCTGCTATATGTCGTGACACTCTCGGTGAGATCCTCTCTGGTGTGACCTGCTGGCAGCGGAAGGGTACACAGCTGCGTGGCTGTCGGCCTGATTGCCGCGATGGATTACTGCACTGCTGTGCCGTTTATGATAGCCTACTTGGCGGCGGTGACAAACTGGGAAATATTACAGCGCTTCTGATCCTGTGGGCGTTCTAGTTACCGCGATGACGCACGCTCGCGTAAGTGAGGGTTGTGGCGTCGCTACTATGTATCTTGCGTTGTTGCGAGCTGCGCCGTCGTCGTGATAGCGTAGCTGTGAGCTGGTCCGGTGCATTTGTTTCTCCTCGCGCTATTGTTGCTGATATGGCCAGTTTGACGATTGCAGATCGTACTGCCGATGGCACAGCTGGTGGTGCCCTTCTACTGCCCTCGGATTTCCGTTATGGTGGACTGATTCACGTCGCGGTAGGCAACGTTTGTGGCGGCTGCGCTTGTTCACTGCGGCGTGGGCCACTCCTGCCCCTCAATTTTTCGATATTACACCCGATTATCTTCTAAAACGCAGAGAAACTTCATCAGCACATTTCCATTTATGTGATGCTTTCCACTTACCCGTAGCGATGCCTTTTCTGTTCTGTTGGAACGTGGGAATTTGTACTACCCGACTTCTACAGGAGCTATCTTTTGCGGACAAAGCAATTTTCTTCCGCTTCTAATTACGATAGTGCGGATTTTCTGCACCCACTTCCCTGTATGTCTGGGACATACTATTAGTCCATGTGATAGCGGACCTGTTACGATGCCGGGGATTTTCGCCTATGAAAAATTTTAGTTGTTGCCGCCTCCGCAACAAAAGTTTTAATTTTAAACCGAAAAGTTTTAAGAATAAAATAAAACTAAAAAATGTGGCAGCTGGCGGGATTCGAACGAAAACGCTCAGTAGTCACAGGCGACTGCTCTACCTCTGAGCTTTGCCGCACATTCAGTTTTTGTGGGCAAAATTCAATTACATTCAAACAAACCAAAAATAAAAAATTTAGACTGCTTTTCATTTAGATTTTAAATCGAAACCAAAAGAAATTGAAAAGCTTTGTAGGTATTTGAACGGCTTGAAATATTGTACAAAAAAGTTTGAAAAATTGATTAAACTTTATACGGGTTTAAAATTTAGGTTCATTTTTTTAGCCGTGTAGCAATCCCTTTTCAGAAAATGTTTGCTACTTCTTAGAATTTGTAAGGATTTAAAAACGTACTGCAAAATGCAACAATGCATATTGTGTTGCAACTTCATATACCGATCGTTCTTCGTCTTTAAGCGTTTCACGTGCAACAGCTGTCAAAATCGATACAAACTTCTTGTCGTGAAATAGCCTTGAAATTTCGCTTGTACTTCACGGCAAAGTAGTACTAAGTTCACGACCTGAAAATATTGCGCAATATGACATTAGCAACATTATTTCACGTCTCTTTTTATTGTCCATGTCTCTTTTTATTGTCATGAAAAGTGGCATTTGTTGAATTTGACCCTTAAAATTGGAGTAATAATAGAAGACATTTGTTGACACTGACCCTTGAAACTAGAAAAATAACAGAAGAGTTAAATAAAAAAAGAATAAATGAAATAAAAAATTGAAAACTGCTGGCAACATTTCACTACAGGCCAATTGCATGTTGCTGGCGAAATTCCACGGCTTTGATGTTAGTACTTGGCTTAATAAATTAAAAACAACTATTTCCTGTAAGGGCGGATTTTCACGAGTCGATTTTCTAGTAGATTTCTTGTCGGTCGCCGTGTAAATAGTAATTCGATCGATTCATACCTTGTATATGAAGGTTGAATGAAAAATGGACCAGAAAATCGCCTAGAATATCGACCCGTGGGGATGATTTACACGGGTTAACTTTCTGCTCGATTTTGGTCGTTCCACTGCGTTCTACCTTCAAATACAAGCTTAGGTTAGGTTCAAGTGGCTGCCGCAGAGGCACACTTAGGCCAGTTTTGAAAGGCCCGTTATGATACCACCAACACTAGGAAAGTCAGTCCCGGGACACGGCCATTCAACTCAGGGATTTTCCACATAGCAGAATCCCGGGACTGACACTCCTAAGTCGACACAATTACTCTTCCTCGAACCACTTAGATGATTTTATGAAGGCCATCAAGTCCTTTATGTCCAGTTCCGCGATCTGGCTTCAAATACAAATAAAATATAAAAAATATGAGCCGAAGGTCGTAGCTATTAGTGCTCCTAATTGAATGTAGTTTTGTGATTTATGACTCAACTTCAGTTTAATAAAATAAGTAAAATTAATTTAAGTAAAATTAATTTTCTTTTAATTTTGGGCTGGATTTTGATTGTGTTAAAAAAAAAATATGGAAAATCTAGCTAGAAGTTTTTGTTCTCAAAGAAACCTCTATTGGAGAAATAATTTAAGTCAAATTGCAAAGTTATGTATGTATTTAATAGTAAATCTATCTAAAAAAAATTGTGTTCTCATTTTATAGTTTCTTATTTCTAAGATACTGTAAAATAAATAAAATTAAATCGTTTTAAGTTTTGTATTTTTTTTTTTGCAAAATATAATAAAAGTGTAAACTGAAAGATTCGCTTAAAAACTTCCCTACAAATTGTAAAGAAAATGTTGTGAAACACAGCATCATTGTTTTACGGTCCTGCACAAAACCCTGGTTTGCAGAAAAAACAACCAGATTTTTGACATGGAAGTATATTTTGATTGACGGTGAAGTGGGTTTTGACATTTCTGTCAATGCTACATTTCACACTTTATGTTATTCACAATGAATTTGGCCAAATAACAAAATATAGCATGCTTGTCAGTACTAGCGACTTGTCGTAAAATTGGCGACTTTTTAAAAACTTTGGCGACCAAATTATGAAAATTGGCGATGGGGCTATAAAAATATTATGAAAGTTGATTAAATTTTTACTGTGTTTTTATCATTTTTCTACATCTCACCAATACATCTTACGAGATGTGGAAAACAAACAAGAATTTCGCCTCTCCAAAGTAAAGATATGTAATTCAAAATTTTCATTTTTAGGGAAAACGAAAATAAAGTATATTTATTTAATTTGGGCCAATTTTTTATTTTTAAGCTTTTTATTATAAGTTTTTCTTTCCTCCTATGCGTTTCGATGTGTTTTTACATCTTCATCACGGAGTCTGATTTATCTAAGTATAAAAACATAAAACACTTATTAGCAAATTGTCTCAAATTATAACAATAACAAAATTTTTGAAAATTTAACTTACACCATTTTTCCCTAAAGACATCACAATTACATTTTGTTTATCTTAAATAATCGTCACAACATGATACACAACATTCATCACATTTAGTACATTCGACTGTATCCATTGCCTCGTCCATTAGAACTGATTGCAGTCGTGTAAGCGCAGTTTATGTGATCCACATCATTGTTTATATTTTGCTGTATTCTAACGTAAGTCGCGTCTTTTCTTTTCTCTCGATATCAAGTAATTTTGCGCTTTCAAAGTCTGCTGGGTTCCCTTTGGTGGTCAGGTGCTCAGCAAGCGCTGTGGTCGTTTTTTTTATTTCTTGCATCTGTTTTGTGCTCATTAATTTTATGGCTAGCGATCTCCTCGTTTGTGCAATGTATACCTTTTCGCATTTTTCACCTATAGCTCCATTGCATTTAATTTCGTAGACTACATCGTGTTGTTCTTTGTTGATTTAGGCCGTTTATGTGACGCCGGTGTATATATTCTTTTCGTTTTCATTTCTCGCGCTTATATTATTCCGTGCATTGTTACTTTTTGTTGTTGCTATCCATTGGTTTATTCTTAATTTGTCTATTGTTTTCTGTTATGATCTCCTGGTCGCTCAAGTTTATTATTTTCTTTATATCTAAGGTTAATTGCCTTGTTTTTCTTTTGCATCCACGGGTGATTCGAGTGGTAATTTATTATTCTCGCTGATGCTACGACCTTAGAATACCAATTCGTTTTTAATTTATTGTTCGATTTTATTATTTCTATGTCTAGGAAGGGTAATTTGTTTTCTTTCTCTTTTTCTATTGTGAATTGGATTTTTGTGTGTTGTGTGTTTAGAGTTTTAAGTATTTCTTCCGCGTCTTTAGTTTTAATTATTGCAAATATATCATCTACATATTTATTTATGTATTTGACACATATGTCCTTATTTTTTAATTCGGCAATGCTATCGTCAATGATCTTATCTAAGACTATATCCGCTACAGTGGGTGATAAGGGGTTGCCCATGGGCATTCCGTACACTTGTTGGTAGAAGTTGTCATCATATGTGAAATAATTGTTATCCCTCAAACAGAACTCAGGACAAGTTTGAAATTGTTTATTTGTTAGCGTTGTGTGTTCTTTTAATGTGTTCCACTATTTCATTATTGTGCAAATAGCAAATTGTATTGGAATATTCGTATAGAGGGATACAACATCGAAAGATATGAGAATTTCATCATACATATGGTTATGTCTCTAAGTTTATCTTTTAATTGTAGGGAGTTTTTTACGTTGAGAGTGTCACTGATTATGTTTTTCAGTGTTTGTCCTATGTGTCTTGATAATTTGTAGCATGGTACACGGACTGATGATGATATAGGTCTGAGGGGCATATTTTCTTTATGGATCTTGGGGAGTCCATACAGCCTAGGTGAGGTAGCCGCTGTGCAAGTAAGTTTTTTTTTATCTTTCAAACTTATGTTTTTCTGTTTGTAAATGCCATTTATTATGTTATTGTTTTTTCTTAGCAATTGTTGTGCGGGATAATTTCTTATTGTTTTGTATGTGTCTTTATCATTAAGTAGTTGTTCCATCTTTTGTTTATAGTCCTCCTTATACATCATTACGGTCTTGTTCCCTTTATCTGCATTTGTTATTATCATCGAGTCTTTATGTTGTTTTGCAAAGTTTTTCGTGTCTTCAAATATTTTTAAAATGAACTTTTCTTTAGGGTTATTTGGTAGTTTATTCTTTTATGTGTTGATTTTAGTTGCCAAATTACATCTTAGTATATCTTTTTGTCTTTTGTCTTCCACCGTTTGTATACCTTGTTCTACTTCCGCAATCAAGTGTATTGGTGAAAAGGACTTTTTCGAAACTGGTAGTGCAAATTTTTTAACCATTGATAGTAGCCAACGAGATTCATCTGGTACTACTATATCGGTTATATTAATAAACCACTCCTCATTTGTTCTCAGACCAAACGTTTCAAAGTTTCTCTTTACATGTTTTTGTAGTTTTGTGTTCAGGTGTTTTTCCGTATTAGTATCTATGTTGTTTTTAAATTTTATTTGACTTGCCAACACCGAGCTAAAATCTTCTTGTAATCTTCTTTTTAGGTCATCCCTAATGTGTCTTATGGTTATGTTTATGATTACCTTTATTTCCAGATTCAAAATTCTCCATATAAATTGTTGCTGTATTTTCTTTACTTCTTTCTTTGTTTTATCTAACTTAAACCCGTTTGCTACTCTGTTTGTCTTACCCCTGCAGTCAAATTCCGAACTACTCAGCAAACATACTAGTAGTTTTAAAACCAGTCAATGCCAAACTACTCAGCTACAACTAGTTCATTGTTGATTAGCGTTAGACCAGTCAGTGCCAAACTACTCAGCAAAAAATATAGTTAATTGACTATACATTTTGTGGTGTATTTATACTAGTTCATTTCTGATCACCTTTAATCCAGTCAATGTCGAACTACTCAGCAAACAATATAGTTCATTGACTATACATTTCTCATTGTTGAGAACGTTCCTGCTTGCATGATCATCTTGACCTTGTCATTAGAGCAGTTTTTACACATGGCCTTAACTGCTCCCTGTGTTGAATATCTCGTGGCTAAGTCTGGGTTTAATCCATCAGAGATATATGCTCCTTCTAATGACCTTGTCACTTTTTCAATTTCCGCAGTATATTGGTTAGCAGTTTTGCTACGCAGTTGGAGTTTCAGTAGTTTAGCGGTTAAAACTTCCACTGATTCACCCTTTATTGCGGTTTTTAATTTGTTCGATCGTGGACTCATTACTAATAAAATTCCTTGCTGTACCTTTCAGCTTTGTTTTTATCATGGTAATGGCCAATGCCTCGTGTGTATCCTTGATTTGCTCAAGTATATCGAGTGCATCTAGGAAACTATGTAGATTTTCTGGTTTACCATCAAACTCTGGTAATACTGACGAAGCAGTTTTAATGAATTCTACTACGGTTTGTGGCATTGTGACCTTTATTATTGGGATGTTTATTTAAAATTTTTCCACCAATGAAGGTGAGGGGGTTCGGCTAGGAACGTGTTCGGGTAGAAGTGATAAAAAAATCTATTTTAATTTCTTCTTTTATTGTATTTGGTACATCAAAATCGATATTGTGTTTGGCTAGAGAGACTAGTTTGTCTCGAACTGTCGAGAAAAATTGGTAAGCTTCTTTTTGGTGTTCTACGGTAAGTATGCGCTTTCCCGCATTGATCACCTGTCTAATGTTGTTAAGAGCTTCCAGAATTGTATTTAAATGTTTAACTATAGTTTCTCTTGTTATGGGAATACTTTTATTAATACATTTATTTGATTTGCCAACTTTAGCTTTTTCTTCATTTAATTTGTCATATATTTCTTGCCAATTAGATGCGTTGTGGGACATTATTCAATTGTCTCAATTTGTTCTTTATATAATTTTTTATTAGAATTATTATTGTGACAATTAAAAATGAACTTACGCATATAAAAATTACCAACCATTTATCAGAGATTTCTGCTTTATCTTCTATAATTGGGTGTGTTTCAAATTTGGCAATTTTATTTTCGTTAATTTTATCTTCAGAGGTTTCTTTCCCTACCTCATATCCTGCTATAGCTACTAAAATACCGTTCAATGCGGTTTTCCACCATGCCATTTTAAAATTTAATAGTAAAATTTTTCGAACTCAAATTTTTATTTATTCATAAGTTTGTCTTTTAAATTAAAATTTTTAATTAAAATTTATTTTCAGACTTTACTTTACTTATCAATCTACTTACTTCTTCTACTAATGTGGAAGGATATAATAAATCTTCCATTGTAGGTTCTCTACCCAACTTGTAAACACGTTGGAGACATCAGCTAAATGGCTGTTATTCTCTTCACAGCCTGCCTGGATCTCAACCTCATCCCGGGCTCCTGGAGAAGCGCCACGGTAGTGTTTATCCCTAAGGCTAGGAAGGCATCCCAATACGAGCCAAAAGGCTACAGACCGATCAGTCTGTCGTCCTTTGTACTCAAAACCTTTGAGAGGATACTAAGCGACGACGACTATTGCATACACCAAGGGTAAATCAACAGAAACTGCTCTACACAGCCTAGTATCTGTCATTGAGAAATCGCTGTGTGAAAAGGACTACTGTCTCGTTGCCTTCCTAGATATTAAGGGGGTTTTCAACAATATAAGCCCGGAGGCTATCAACTCCGCTCTAACTAATCTGGTACGTCTGAGTTATCACGTTATGTCACAAGGGCAACGCCCCAGGGTGGTGTTCTTTCCCCGCTTTTATGGAACCTCACAGTCAACTCGTTGCTCCGAGATACAAGCTGGGGGGGAAGGCGGTAAGATAGTGGCATACGCAGACGATTTAGCTATTGCATTGAGAGGCAAGTTGCACTGCGAGAAGTTTCCACGTAGTCCTCTCGCTGCGGACTTAGTATCAACCCGGGGAAAGTGGAATTTGTCCTCTTCACCAACCGGTACAAAATACCGCCACTAAGCCTACCAGAACTAGATGGCACGCGCCTGGGCTTGTCGGATAAGGCCAAGTTTCTATGTCTGGACGGGAAATTGAATTGGAAGGAGAATGTTCTTCAGCGCCAGAGGAAAGCTTGCATCGCTCTTTACACGTGCAAAAGAGCCATTGGCAACAAATGGCAAGGTAGTGTTTCTGTATAAGTGGTGAGTATGTATTTTCGATATTTCTTGCGTTATTCATATCACTAGCTCCGAAGGTCGTGATATTATACGTTAAAACGAAAATGAGTTAAGTTCGTTGGTGACTAATTTAGATTTTTTGTTTTCTAATTAATTTTTTATTTTATAGAAAAAAGCAGGAGTGGAAAAGTTACAAAAAAACCAAAAAGTAAAACTTCTGGAGCTAATGAAGGCCAAAAAGGTATTTGTTTCCTTTAGGGGTCAACTGCTAATAAATTAGCTAAAATTATGTGAGATAGCTCAAAAGACGGGGTTTGGCCTCAGGATCACGAATCCGGAAGCGCTTTTTTAATATTTTGTTGTTGTAAAAAGTTATGGTCAAAAAACCGAAAAATGACCCGGGTCCGATACAAATTTGGGGCGGAATCCATGGTATTTATGTGCGAAACACCTTTCTGAGTTGGAGGCCTTCGGCCGCGCTTATAAAAAATAACCCTTGGCAACATGCCACGGTACGCATTCTTTCACACGTTTTTAGGTACAGCCTAATAAAATTACAACAACCACATGAAAACTTGCAACTTTGTTTGCAAATATCTCTTCAAAGAAGCAAAATATTAAAAAACCACTTCCGGATTCGTGATCCTGAGGCAAAACCCCATCTTTTGAGCCCCCTTCCATAATTTTAGCTAATTAATTAGCAGTTGACAGCTAAAGCAATTTGGAAATTCACTGCACTTTGTTTGTTATTATACTTTTTTGCTATTAATGATAGATGCTATGTTCCATTCCGTTTATTCCATCGATATGATAAAAACTCACCACTATTTATCGCAAGGTGAATTGAGTGTGTTACAGAAACATTTTTCATATCGAAAGCGATACGAGCCTTGCGATAGCAAATCGATCGTTACTATAACGAAAGGTTATAGAAACGGGCTACAGGAGTCTTTTAATTTTTTTTTTAAAGATTTGCAATTATATAGACCAGCGTGCTATCTATCGGAATTTCGATTTTTACTATTTGTAGTGTCGTCGTTTTAAGGAAAAGAGGACGAGGCAATGGATACTGTCGAATGTACTAAATGTGATGAATGTTGTGTATCATGTTGTGATGATTGTTTTAAGATAAACAAAATGTAATTGTGATGTCTATAGAGAAAAATGATGTAAGTTAAATATTCAAAAATTTTGTTATTGTTATAATTTGGAACAATTTCCTAATAAGTGTTTTCTGTTTTCTGTTTTATGTTTTTATACTTAAAATAAAGTTTGTAATATGTTAAGTAGTTAGATTTAACCCTAATTAACAGAGCCTTGAGTTTTATGCTGAAAATATGTAAAAAATATTCAAAATTTATGTTGTACGTAAGGAGTAATATAATTAGTTGTTTCGTGTTTGTATCAGGTTATTTATCTCTGTCAACGTGAGATAGGATATCGGTTAGTCGCCCTGGGTCTGGATTCCCTAACGATGAGTTTTCAAATGTACACTGAGAATTGTGTACACTCTAGCATTCCAATTCAGTAATGCGAGTTTTTTCTATCAAAATAAATTACACAGCTTGTCAAAAATTTTCAGTGAGTTTTGGTGTAAAGGGTATTTCAACAAGAGCATGAATGTTTTAAAACGACATAAAATAAAATATTCGAAAAAAAAACATTTTAAAAGTATTGTTTACAAATGCCATTTAAAACTTAAAATCAGAACTTCATACATTGCTTAATGTTCACAAAATAGATGTTAAAATTTACATGGTATTGACCGTCACCACTTATTCACCCCAATGGAAACATCCTTTTTGTGTTTGTCAGCGCTCATTCAGCACAAAAATGTACACAATAGCATGGATCAATTGATGAGCGACTTTTGCTCTCTCTGAGAGTGCTGTCAGAATCTACATTTTTTATAACATTTTCCTATCATGCCACACCCGAAGAAGCGAAAATTGGGTATTTTTAAACTAAAATTTGGAATTTTTGCAGTTTTCAAACCAGTTCGGCAAACGGCGGGATAAATAAGGGTTTTTAGTGTACTAGGCTCTCTGAAAGGGCTATATTACATATGTATATTTAAATATAAAAAATTGTAACATCATTGAGCAAATGTAAGAAAGTAAAGAGCGAAATAAAATTAATTTTTTTACAACTTATAATAGTAACAGGAGACGGTATAGAATGACTCGGTTTTAAGTGATTTTTGTTTTTTTTTTTTATTAAAACGAACCCTCTATCGACTAAGATTGACTTGATGGGAGCTAGCACCAGTGCGGTTGCCAACGCAGCTAAGCGGACAACGGCGGATGCTAAACTCCCATCAACCGCTGATATGAAAACCAGTATCTTTACGTCTGTGGCAGCGGTCTCACGACCTGGCGTCGGAGTTTCGAAGGAGAAGAAAGCTGCAACTGAGATTTCGGCAAGGAGAGCGACCGCGATGGCAACTACGGGTCCGCACTCCCAGGAGACATCTCCCCGCCGCTTCACATACTACGAGAAAAGATTGGCTGCAAAGATCCTGAAGAGGTATGAAGGGGTACCGCAGGAATCGCTGTCGCCGAATTCCAGTAAATCGGTAGAGCTAGCGAAAGCTGTGATACCGGATTTCCAAAATTCTTACATGCCAAAGAGGTTAAAAGTTAACCCTTTCAAGCGCCAGAGATCGGACCTGGAGTTAAATTCCCCTCCCAAGCGGCATCAGAATACCCCTGGAGCGGGCAAACTAATCTTTGCTGAGGTAACCAAGGACAGGATCCTTATAGGCGTCCTTGACCGAGGCAATGACCGTCTGGCCATCCCTCAGGACCGGTGGCGTTACGTGCGAAATGAACTCGGCAACATTCTTCTCAATGTTGCTCCGGAGTTTCCGGGTAGTTCGGCGCGAGTAACGGATGCGGGTTGGCACCAGGGCACCACTGTACAAGGCAGCAGCTGCTAAACTGGGTGAAGTCTACAAGGGCGCAAAGATAGAGGTCGTCGACTGGAAGGACATTCCAGCTCGTCCAAGGGCAAAGGCGTGGATTCCGGCCATCCCTGACGAACCCGAGAGAATTCTCGGGATGCTACGGCTAATGAATCCGTCCCTTCCAACGCATGACTGGAGTGTCAATCTGGTCGGGGATGCGGTAGGGCCCGACAGACAGGTGGTGTTCACCATGAATAAAGAGTCAATCGAGCCCGTCAAAAGGTGCAATGGCCTAGTACACTACAGCGTAGGCCAGATCGTTATCCACGTATATCGTGGTGATGCTCAGCGCGCTGCCTTCTCGGCTGCTTCGGGGGAACCGGAAAACGAATTACCAGAAGAGGAAGCGGAGGATTCCGATACGGAAAGCATGTTATCCGCCACGTTCCTTGGCGATAGTGCTGTGAACAACTCGGAGATGGAGGACAGCCTACAGGACGAGGAAGTCCTCGACGTCACGGTGGTAGCAGCCAACGCTGAGCGATTAACATCTAACGCTACAGACAGCAAGACTCCTGCAACGCCATATCGGGCATTTAATCGGAACAACTCGTCGTTGATAGGCAACCTCCGGGATGGGGCAAACCTCGACGATATGGGGACGGCAGGGAAGTCTGTGCGCTCTCATGTTGGTGGTGCCTCAGATTAATCTGCACAAATCTAAAGTGGCTTCGGCTGCTTTAAGTAGTCGTCTTTCTAAAGGCGACGTGGATGTGGTCCTCATTCAAGAACCCTGGGTCAATAGCTCGAGAATCTGCGGATTGGGGACTAAGGGCTTCAAGCTCATCCGAGCCAGCGAGGAGAGCAAAGTCAGAACGTGTATTTTGGTCAAGTCTGAGTTGAACTCCTTTCTCCTACCTATCTACTCCAATGGTGATATTACCGCTATCAGTCTAACGGTCGACAGCACCCGCCTGACGGTGGCGTCGGTCTATATGCCCTAGACCTGGTGTCAAATTTCTGCACGGGTAATCTTATTATTGGAGCGGACGCTAATGCTCACCATGTCCAATGGGGGAGCTCCGACATCAATGCCAGGGGCGAGTCTCTGTTTGATTACCTCTTAACAACCAACCTGGTGAATTGCAACGTGGGTAATGAGCCTACTTTTATCACTAAGACCCGCAGGGAGGTCATAGACCTCAATATCTGTAGTGAAGGCGCTTATAAGTGGGCCAGAAAATGGCGGGTTCTGGAAGAACATTCATTCTCCGACCACCGTTACATAGAAATGGTTTTAGACTTTATTGTAGAACAACCAATCATGAAGCGCAATCCACGTAACACCAATTGGCAGTTACATAATGAAATATTAGACAGAGACCTACCAGTACTGCCCTCACAAGCCCCCTCATCAGTAGAGGAGCTGGAGGATCTTGTTACTACATTTACATCGGCGCTCTCAAATGCTCTAGGACAGGCTTGTCCAGTGCCAAAACCACGCGGTAAACACAGGCCACATTGGTGGTCCTACGATTTGGACCATGGAATCATGCCGGAAACAATTTAAAAAGGCCAAGAGCTTCGGCTCTGAGCCTCATTGGCACGAATATAAAACTAAACAAAGGGCCTACGAAAAAGCTCTGAGACAGGCGAAGAGAACCTCGTGGAGAAATTTCTGCACTGGCGTCGAAAAGGTCGACGACACAGCGAGACTTAGACGAGTCCTCTCGAAAAGTCAAACAGCCATCAGCTATTTGCAAAAACCTGACGGATCCTGGACCAGCACGGAAGAGGAAACCCTTGAGCTGCTCTTAAATACACATTTTCCGGGGAATCTGCATGACGCACCACTAGCACCTGCAACAAACCTGGCAGTAAATATACCCATCACTGAGGAAGAGTAAGGTGGGCAGTTAAGAGCTTTGAACCGTATAAGGCTGCCGGGCCGGACGGGATTATCCCAGCGCAACTTATAAACACGATGGAGACATCAGCTAAATGGCTGGTATTTCTCTTCACAGCCTGCCTGGCTCTCAACCACATTCCGGGCTCCTGGAGAAGCGCCACGGTAGTGTTTATCCCTAAGGCTGGGAAGACATCCCACTACGAGCCAAAAGACTACAGACCGATCAGTCTCTCGTCCTTTGTACTAAAAACCTTTGAGAGGATACTAAGCGACTACCTCTCAACGACTATTGATAGCAACCTTATCTCTAGTTATCAGCATGCATACACCTAGGGTAAATCAACAGAAACCGCTCTGCACAGCCTAGTGTCTGTCATTGAGAAATCGCTGTGTGAAAAGGACTACTGTCTCGTGGCCCTCCTAGACATTGAGGGGGCTTTCAACAATATAAGCCCGGAGGCTATCAACTCCGCTCTAACTAATCTGGGCGTTAATTGACCAACTAACTGGTTTAATTGACCAACTTTTAAGGGGAAGGAAAATAGATTCTTCACTTGGTACGGTTGAGTTATCACGTTATGTCACAAGGGGAACACCCCAGTGTGGTGTTCTTTCCCCGCTTTTATGGAACCTCACAGTCAACTCGTTGCTACGTGACACAACCTCGGGCTTGTCGGATAAGGCCAAGTTTCTAGACATAGTTCTGGACAGGAAATTGAATTGGAAGGAGAATGTTCTTCAGCGCCAGAAGAAAGCTTGCATCGCTCTTTACACATGCAAAAGAGCCATTGGCAAAAAATGGGGGCTCAGCCCTAGAGTATGCAGTTGGATCTACACGGCCATCATTCGCCCAATCATGCTGTATGGAGTCGTCGTATGGTGGCCTGCGTTGAGCTGAATCTGTTGCGGAAAGTCCATAGATCCAATATGATCTGTATAAGCGGTGCGCTAAGGACAACGCCCAACGAAGCCCTCCAGGTCATTCTGGGCATTTTGCCACTTGATCTGGAAGGGTTTCGGTCAGCGGCGGCATCAGCTCTGCGCCTAAGAGAAACCTCCAGTTGGGCTGCGGGTACTATTGGACACTCCAGTATTCTGGAATCTTACAGCTTTCTCCCTCTAAGCACAGATCGGTGTGCTACTACTACAGTCGGGCATAGCTGTTTCAAAATAAACATTCCCAGCAGAGAAGACTGGGAGAGGACGGATTGGTGTCCCGAAACAAATGGTGGCACTTCCATATACACCGACGGCTCGAAGTTGGACGGCAGAGTTGGAGGAGGGGTTTATTCAAGGGATTTGGACCTTGAGCTCTCCTTCAGACTACCTGATCATTGTAGCGTCTGCCAGGCGGAAGTCTCGGCAATCCTGGACGCCGCGGCCTGGTTAAGCAAACGTGTTATCGGAGAAGATATCGCTATTTTCAGCGATAGCAAAGCGGCCATCAAATCGCTTGGCTCATACACGTTCAACTCTGAACTGACGCTCAGCTGTCGTCGATCTCTTCAGGAGATGGCCCAACAGAACCGCGTAAACCTCATATGGGTCCCGGGACATAGGGACATTGAGGGAAACTGTAAGGCAGACGAGCTTGCCAGGCAGGGCACGACCAAGCAGGTTCTTCAGGATAAAGAGCGCTTAGGTATGCCGTTTGCCACAGGCAAACTAATGCTGAAGGAGCACACACTCCGTCAAGCCAACGAAAGATGGCTGCAATCCCCAGGGTGTCGGATATCGAAACAAACCTGGCCAAAATGGGATCTTAAAAGGTCTAGACGCATTTATGCCCTAACTAGGAGGGAAATCTGCATATTGATAGGGGTATTAACCGGTCACTGCCTCATTGGTAGGCATGCAGAAAGGCTAGGTGTGCCCTACCGACGATGCTGCAGGAGTTGCAAAGATGATGAGGAGGAGGAAACAGTGGAGCACCTCAGCTGCAACTGTCCGGCTTTAAGCGGCGCGAGAACGCGCTTTTTGGGAGTTCCGTTCCTGGATAGCCTAAGCCAGATCGCGGAACTGGACATAAAGGACTTGATGGGCTTCATAAAGTCATCTAAGTGGTTCGAGGAGGAGTAACGGTGTCGGTTTAGGAGTGTCAGTCCCGGGATTCTGCTATGTGGAAAATCCCAACAACTCAGGGATTTTCCATATGGCTGGGTGCCGGGACTGACTTTCCTTGTGTTGGTGGTATCACAACGGGCCTTTCAAAACTGGCCTAAGTGTGCCTCTGCGGCAGCCACTTGAACCTAACCTAACCTAATTCATTATGAATTCGTGATTCATTTTAAAGACCGTGTGCCAATTAGTTGAATATCGTAAATTTTGATAGAGCGGTTGTAAATTCTGACAGTTATCGTGGTGAATTTTAACAGTTATTTTCTTGGTGAGAAGTAAATTGTATATTTAATCGAATCTGTATGATGGGGGGATATTGAATTGAAGAGCGTTGTGGTTGCATAGCTTAAAAATTTCAGATTTTTGAGTTAGCTCCCCTTAGATCTAGGTGTGTGATATGGAAAACTTATAGGCGAAAGTAAATTAAATTACGAAATAACAAATATAGGTTCTTTTTCTTCTATTATATTGCAAAATCTTCCGTTAAATTATGTTTAAGCATTTATTAACGCCTTGGCATAAAAACTCCTATTATACAATATAATTGTCAATATCACATGCTTCTCACAATTTGACCTAGCTCCATAAGCGATTAATGTCAGAATTTTCCCCGTTCTATCAAAATTTACTTCTCCCTTTATAACCTCCTTTTTTATTTATTTGGTATTTGTTTCCTTTAGGGTTCAACTGCTAATAAATTAGATAAAATTATGGGAGATAGCTCAAAAGATAGGTTTTGGCCTCAGGATCACGAATCCGGAAGCGTTCTTTTCAATTTTTTGTTTAAGTGAAAAGTTATGATAAAAAAACCGAAAAATGACCCGGGTCCGGTACCAAAAATTGGGAGGAATCCATTGTATTTATGTGCAGAACACCTTTCTGAGTTGTTCATTATAAATAACCCTGGGCTACGCCATCCCAAGTCCGGGTGTTTGCCTGAACCGTGGCTGGCGCCACGCTACGCATTTTTTTCGCACGTTTTTAGGTGCGGCCTAATAAAATTACAACAGCCACATGAAAACTTGCATTTTTGACTGCAAATATCTCTTCAGAGAAGCAAAATATTAAAAAGGCGCTTCCGGATTCGTGATCCTGAGGCCAAACCCCGTCTTTTGGGCTAAGTCCCATAATTTTAGCTAATTTATTAGCAGTTGACCTCTAAAGGAAACAAATACCATTTATTTTTTCATTTTTACCGCAATAAATAGTTTACAAATATAAAATACGACATCCTTTCTAATTGGAAATTGAAGATTTTCATTCAACTACACTTTTTCCCGTTTTCGAGTCGTTTTTCGCTGCACAATTGTATGGCAGCATCGTTTCTTGGCGTAAATCTTGGGAACAGCTGTGTACCTGCCCAGGAACACGTTTACGTAGGTACTTGGCAACACTGCCAAATGCTGGGCTGATTCAGTGTAAACTTTTAATTTCTACACTTTCAGAGAATCAAGTCCGCCCCAATAACCCTTTTTGAGTCAAAATAGTCTTTCCAGGATATTACATACTAATAAAAGCAAATACATGTTAATATTATTTAGTTCTGAGTGAACCTTGTCGCTTCTAATTAATGCGAGGCCAAGTCGGTCTGGAAACCTCACATGTAGGATTCTGTATTAGCCCTGAAACCCGAGGGAAGCTTGTGTCTACTCGTACCAAGACGAGTAGCAATACTTATGTGGTACAGAAATATCTGGTATGCCACTATGGCCTTGGAGCCACATAACCGTTGTCGTGCACCTCGAGGAATGGCTCGATAGCTTAATGCATAGAGAGAGAGGTATTCGAGTATATCCGCTACCAACGTTGCCATCCACAAGAAAGGCGATCCCGCTAACCGCACCAACTACCGCGGAATTAGTCTTCTTAATATTGCATATAAGGTTCTTTCTAGCGTGTTGTGTGAAAGGCTGAAGCCCATCGTAGACAAACTGATTGGACCTTATCAGTATGGATTTAGACCTGGTAAGTCTACCATCGACCAGATTTTCACGATACGCCAAATCCTGGAGAAGACCCATGATAAAAGAATCGACACACACCATCTCTTTGTCGATTTCAAAGCCGCTTTTGACAGCGCAAAAAGGAGTTGCCTGTATGCCGCCATGTCTGAATTTGACTTCCCTGCAAAGCTTATACGGCTTTGCCAAATGATGTTGAGCAATACCAACAGCTCCGTCAGAATCGGGAAGGACCTCTCTGAGCCATTTGAAACCAAACGAGGCTTCAGACAGGGCGACTCCCTTTCGTGCGATTTCTTCAACCTGATGCTGGAGAAGATAATTCGAGCAGCAGAGCTAAACCGCAATGGTACAATCTTTTACAAGAGCGTGCAATTGCTGGCGTATGCCGATGATATTGATATCATAGGCCATAACAACCGCGCCGTAAGCGCTGCCTTCTCTGGACTGGATAAGGAAGCGAAAAAAGTGGGTCTTGCCGTGAACGAGACAAGACGAAGTATTTGCTGCCATCAAAGAAAGAATCGGCGCACATGCGCCTTGGCAGCCATGTCACTGTTGATAGTTACAAGTTTGAAACTGTGAGGGACTTCGTCTATTTGGGAACCAGTATCAACACCGAAAATAATATCAGTCTAGAAATCCAGCGGAGAATCACTCTTGCCAACAAGTGCTACTTTGGACTGAGTAGGCAATTGAGAAGTAAAGTCCTCTCTCGAAGAACAAAGATCACGCTCTATAAGTCTCTCATCATACCTGTCCTGATGTATGGCTCAGATTCATGGACAATGTCAAGAGAAGATGAGATGGCCCTTGGAGTATTTGAGAGAAAAGTTCTCCGGCAGATTTATGGTCCTTCCCGTGATGCCAACGGCGAGTATCGAAGGAAATTTAACGATGAGCTGTACGAGCTCTACGCAGATCTGACCATAGTCCAGCGAATTAAAGCCCAAAGACTCCGCTGGCTGGGCCATGTTATGCGAATGGACAAAGAAGCTCCAGCACAGAAGGTTTTCCTATCGTCGCCTGAATTCGGCAGCAGAGGAAGGGGGAGGCCTCGACTGAGATGGAAACAACAGGTGGAGGATGACTTGAACTCCCTTGGGGTTTCCAATTGGCATCATCATCATCATCATTTATTGGCGCTTAACCGCCTAAGCGATTTTGGCCGTCGCCTATCAAAGCACGCCAGTCATTCCTTTTTAGCGATAACTGACGCCAATTGGGAACCCCAAGGGAGTTCAAGTCATCCTCCACCTGTTGTTTCCATCTCAGTCGAGGCCTCCCCCTTCCTCTGCTGCCGAATTCGGGTGACGATTGGAAAACCTTCTGGGCTGGAGCTTCTTTGTCCATTCGCATGACGTGACCCAGCCAGCGGAGCCTTTGGGCTTTAATTCGCTGGACTATGGTCAGATCTGCGTAAAGCTCGTACAGCTCATCGTTAAATCTCCTTCGATACTCGCCGTCGGCATCACGGGAAGGACCATAAATCTTCCGGAGAACTTTTCTCTCAAATACTCCAAGGGCCATCTCATCTTCTCTTGACATTGTCCATGAATCTGAGCCATACATCAGGACAGGTATGATGAGAGACTTATAGAGCGCGATCTTTGTTCTTCGAGAGAGGACTTTACTTCTCAATTGCCTACTCAGTCCAAAGTAGCACTTGTTCGCAAGAGTGATTCTCCGTTGGATTTCTAGACTGATATTATTTTCGGTGTTAATGCTGGTTCCCAAATAGACGAAGTCCCCCACAGTTTCAAATTTGTAACTATCAACAGTGACGTGGCTGCCAAGGCGCAGGTGCGCCGATTCTTTCTTTGATGACAGCAAATACTTCGTCTTGTCCTCGTTGACCGCAAGACCCACTTTTTTCGCTTCTTTATCCAGTCCAGAGAAGGCAGCGCTTACGGCGCGGTTGTTAAGGCCAATGATATCAATATCATCGGCATACGCCAGCAATTGCACGCTCTTGTAAAAGATTGTACCATTGCGGTTTAGCTCTGCTGCTCGAATTATCTTCTCCAGCATCAGGTTGAAGAAATCGCACGAAAGGGAGTCGCCCTGTCTGAAGCCTCGTTTGGTTTCAAATGGCTCAGAGAGGTCCTTCCCGACTCTGACGGAGCTGTTAGTATTGCTCAACGTCATTTGGCAAAGCCGTATAAGCTTTGCAGGGAAGTCAAATTCAGACATGGCGGCATACAGGCAACTCCTTTTTGCGCTGTCAAAAGCGGCTTTGAAATCGACAAAGAGATGGTGTGTGTCGATTCTTTTATCATGGGTCTTCTCCAGGATTTGGCGTATCGTGAAAATCTGGTCGATGGTAGACTTACCAGGTCTAAAGCCACACTGATAAGGTCCAATCAGCTTGTCTACGATGGGCTTCAGTCTTTCACACAATACGCTAGAAAGAACCTTATATGCGATATTAAGAAGGCTGATTCCGCGGTAGTTGGTGCGGTTAGCGGGATCGCCTTTCTTGTGGATTGGGCAGAGCACACTTAAATTCCAATCTGGAGGCATGCACTCGTCTGACCATATTCTGCATAAGAGCTGATGCATGCTTTTTACCAGCTCTTCGCCTCCGTGTTTGAACAGCTCGGCGGGTAGTCCGTCTTTTCCAGGCGCTTTGTTGTTTTTGAGCCGGGATATAGCTATCCTCACTTCATCATAGTCAGGTGGTGGGACGACTTTTCCATTGTCAGGGATTGGGGTATCGGGTTCGACGTCTCCCTCGCAATTTAGCAGTGAGGAGAAGTGCTCCCTCCATAATTTAAGTACACTCTGTACGTCGGTTACCAGGTCGCCATTATTGTCCTTACAGGAACTTGCCCCGGTCTTAAAACCTTCCGTCATCCGCCGGATCTTTTCATAGAATTTTCGGGCATCATTCCTGTCAGCCAGCGTCTCAAGCTCCTCACACTCACGCCTTTCGGCCGCACGTTTCTTTTTTCTGAAAAGGCGTCTCTCTTCCTTCTTTGCCTCACGATAGCGTTGCCATACACTGCGGGTTGCGCCCGTTCGCAACGTCTCCCTGTAGGCAGCGTCCTTTTTGTCCGAGGCAGTGCTGCATTCCTCATCGTACCAGTTGTTTTTGCGGGCTCGCTGGAACCCTATAGTGGCCTCAGCGGCGGTACGTAATGAGTGAGAGATATGCTTCCATTGCTCGGTTGCATCGTTAGGTCGAGGATTGCTCTCCGATAGCAGGTGTGAGAGTCGAGTGGAGAAATTGTCAGCTGTCTGTGTCGTGCGCAGCTTCTCGACGTCAAACTTTCCTTCCGTTACTCTGCGCACTTTCTTTGCTACACAGAGGCGTGTGCGTATCTTGGCTGCAACAAGATAATGGTCCGAGTCGATATTGGGACCACGAAGGGTACGCACGTCCAGAACGGTGGAGCTATGTCTGCCGTCGATCATGACATGATCAATCTGGTTTCTTGTTCTTTGATCAGGAGACAGCCATGTGGCTTGGTGTATTCGTTTATGCTGGAACCTGGTACTACTGATGACCATATTGCGAGCAGCGGCGAAATCAATCAACCTAGTGCCGTTGGGGGATGTTATATCATGGAGACTAAATTTTCCAACTGTTGGACCAAAGACTCCTTCCTTGCCCACCTTCGCATTAAAGTCGCCGAGCACGATTTTGATATCATGTTGGGGGCAGCGATCATAAGTCTGTTCAAGTTTATCGTAGAAGGAGTCCTTCTCTGCGTCGTCCGTCTCCTCAGTCGGCGCATAGGCGCAGATAAATGTTATGTTGAAAAATTTCGCTTTGATGCGGATCGCATCAGTTATCGCTAAAAAGGAATGACTGGCGTGCTTTGATATGCAACGGCCAAAATCGCTTAGGCGGTTAAGCGCCAATAAATAATGATGATGAACGTTGCCATCCATTTGGAGCCATTCGTGAAATGATGTATGTGGCCTGCGTGTTCTAGAGTTTGTACGTTCTCTCATTCGTGAATTGTTGTTTTCTAGAGAAAAGGTTGGAAGGGTGTAGACCTCTTGGCGTAAGTTTCTGCGTATGGTCTTCAGAATATTAGTCTGTCTTAATCTGGTGTCGTTCCATGGTGAGGCCGCATTGAGTCCTATCACACTGCATCTTCTCTGGAGTACAGATCTACCGCAAGAAGGTTCAGCAACCCATTTTAGAGGCAAAAAGAGCAATAATAGCTTTCCTGTATTTCTCCTCGACATACCTGTTCCAGGTTAGGTTGCTGTCTAGATTTACGGTATTTCCCCTCGGTTGTGAGTTTGAGTCTCACTCATTTTAAGAGTGGTGGACTAAAAAATGGTATTTTGTATCGCCTGGTCTTATAAGGATTAACATTGAGTTCGCTCTCTCTTGACCATTCCTCCTCGAGCTTCAGTGCGATCTGGAGTAGCTCACATAAAGTTTGGAGATGTTTACCGGTTGCCGTAAGAGCTATGTCATCAGGACAGGCGATGACTTGGCAACCCGTTCTTTCCAAATTTAGAAACAAGGTTTAACCCATGAACCAACTGCTACAGATCACGCATTCCGTCAACCGTGTATTTGTAGTTTAATTTGAGAAAAAAGTCTTTTTGTCAAATGACGTCACGGTTTTGAATGCATCATTGCATTGCGCCAAGTTTCAAGTCTCTAGCTTACCGGTAAGTTACTCAAAAATCTATCGCAAAATTCCCCCTATGTTTTAGAGATTTTAAATTATATCGACAAGCGCGCCACCTTTTGGAATTCTGATTGACAAATGTGTCAAGTTTCAAGTCTCTAACTAATCTGGAGGATACTAAAAATCGATCGCAAAATTCCAGGAGTCTTTTAATTTTTTTTTAAAGATTTGCAATTATATAGACTAGCGTACTATCTATCGTAATTTTGATTTTTACTATTTGTAGTGTCGTCGTTCCCTCGATTTAATGCCAAGTTTCAAGTTCTTAGGTTACCTGGAAGTTGGTCAAAAGTCGATCGCAAAATTCCCAACTTCAAATTAGTTTTCGAAATATCCGATCCGTGCGCCACCTGTCGGAATTGTTTTGATGAGGGATTGCATTGTCATCGGATTGGGACAAATGTGTCAAGTTTCAAGTCTCTAACTAATCTGGAAGATACTAAAAATCGATCGCAAAATTCCAGTAGCCTGTTTCTGTATCCTTGCGATACGAATTATATCGCAAAATGCAACCCTGATTCATGGTTATCGCAAGATAGTGTTTCTGTATGAATGGTGAGTATGTATTTTCGATATTTCTTGCGTTATCCATATCACTAGCCCCGGAGGTCGTGATGTTATAAGTTAAAACGAAAATGAGTGAAGTTCGTTGGTAACTAATTTAGATTTTTTGTTTTCTAATTAATTTTTTTTTATAGAAAAAAAGCAGTAGTGGAAAACTTTTGGAGCTAATGAAGGCCAAAAAGGTATTTGTTTCCTTTAGGGATCAACTGCTAATAAATTAGCTAAAATTATATGAGATAGCTCAAAAGACGGGGTTTGGCCTCAGGATCACGAATCCGGCAGCGCTCTTTTAATATTTTGTTTTTGTGAAAAGTTATCGTCAAAAAACTGAAAAATGGGTAATTGTCTAGTTTAGCTGTCAACTGCTAATAAAATAGCTAAAATTATGAAAGAGGGCTCAAAAGACGGGGTTTGGCCTCCGGATCAAGAATCCGGAAGCGACTTTAAATTTTTTGTTTCATTGAAAAGTTATGGCCAAAAAATCAAAAATTGACCGGGGTTCGATAACAAAATTGGGGCGGAATCCATGGTATTTATGTGAAGAACACCTTTCTGAGTTGGCGGCCTTCGGCCGCGCTTATTATAGATACCCCTGGGCTACGCCATCTCAAGTCCGGGTGGTTGCCTGAACCGTGGCAACGTGCTAAAGTAGACAATTACCTTTGTTTAGAATTACAACTTGGAATGCTTTACCAAACGTCATCAAACAAATGAAACGTTACGTCCCGTCAACTAAAGGAAATTTAATATTGACCGTGTGGCAGCACTGCCGCACACATATATGTATATGTATTTTCTCTCAATTTTCTGTCATATCATTTTTTGCAATTACAATTTAAAAGAGTTCATCATTCTTAAGAAACGGTTCAATCTGTTCAGTGAACTTATACTAAATTCCGTGGTCCAGTTATTTTATACATTTTGGTGCCTCCTGTGAGGACAAGTATTTTTTTGTATTAAGTACAAAATGGGAGAATTGATATTGCGTTCCTCTGCCGTCAAATCTATAAGGCGTATACATGCGCGCGTAAATAGAGACACAGTCAACGATTTGGATGTATTTCAGCTGGAACAGGAGCTGAAAATGCTCGACTCACATTTTTCACGATTTACGGAGAATCACGACCACCTAATTGGATTAGCTGAAGCCGCGGAAGTTGCCGCACATGAAGCCCTGTGGGAAGATATCGAGCAGGTGTATGCAGAAGCGTGCAGCAAACTTAATCGCCTCATTGCCGCATGCAAAGAAAAATCATTGCCCACATCAAATGCGCTTACACGCAACAGCCCTACTGCAAGCTTAGAAGGTTGCTCGTTGGATTTAAAACTTGATCCATTAGCTATTCCACCATTCGATGGTGACATGTGCAAGTGTTTGGCGTTCAAAGATGCATTCGAAACATTAGTGCATAGAGCTTCCTTTCCAGAAGCATTCAAGTTGGGCAAACTTCGGCAAGCTGTTAGTGCCAGCGCAGTGCCACTAATTGGAGGAATCTATTCAGGCGGCTACGAGGAGGTTTGGAAGGCTCTAAAGGAGCGCTACGACGATAAAAAGCAACTTGCGGAGATACACGTGTCACGTTTCCTTAACCACAAAATTGCTACAGAGGAGTCTGCTAAGGCATTGCTTGCTATTGTTGATACGGTGCACGAGACGCTCACCTCACACTCACGCCTTTCGGCCTCACGTTTCTTTTTTCTGAAAAGGCGTCTCTCTTCCTTCTTTGCCTCACGATAGCGTTGCCATACACTGCGGGTTGCGCCCGTTCGCAACGTCTCCCTGTAGGCAGCGTCCTTTTTGTCCGAGGCAGTGCTGCATTCCTCATCGTACCAGTTGTTTTTGCGGGCTCGCTGGAACCCTATAGTGGCCTCAGCGGCGGTACGTAATGAGTGAGAGATATGCTTCCATTGCTCGGTTGCATCGTTAGGTCGAGGATTGCTCTCCGATAGCAGGTGTGAGAGTCGAGTGGAGAAATTGTCAGCTGTCTGTGTCGTGCGCAGCTTCTCGACGTCAAACTTTCCTTCCGTTACTGTGCGCACTTTCTTTGCTACACAGAGGCGTGTGCGTATCTTGGCTGCAACAAGATAATGGTCCGAGTCGATATTGGGACCACGAAGGGTACGCACGTCCAGAATGGTGGAGCTATGTCTGCCGTCGATCATGACATGATCAATCTGGTTTCTTGTTCTTTGATCAGGAGACAGCCATGTGGCTTGGTGTATTCGTTTATGCTGGAACCTGGTACTACTGATGACCATATTGCGAGCAGCGGCGAAATCAATCAACCTAGTGCCGTTGGGGGATGTTATATCATGGAGACTAAATTTTCCAACTGTTGGACCAAAGACTCCTTCCTTGCCCACCTTCGCATTAAAGTCGCCGAGCACGATTTTGATATCATGTTGGGGGCAGCGATCATAAGTCTGTTCAAGTTTATCGTAGAAGGAGTCCTTCTCTGCGTCGTCCGTCTCCTCAGTCGGCGCATAGGCGCAGATAAATGTTATGTTGAAAAATTTCGCTTTGATGCGGATCGCATCAGTTATCGCTAAAAAGGAATGACTGGCGTGCTTTGATATGCAACGGCCAAAATCGCTTAGGCGGTTAAGCACCAATAAATAATGATGATGAACGTTGCCATCCATTTGGAGCCATTCGTGAAATGATGTATGTGGCCTGCGTGTTCTAGAGTTTGTACGTTCTCTCATTCGTGAATTGTTGTTTTCTAGAGAAAAGGTTGGAAGGGTGTAGACCTCTTGGCATAAGTTTCTGCGTATGGTCCATGGTGAGGCCGCATTGAGTCCTATCACACTGCATCTTCTCTGGAGTACAGATCTACCGCAAGAAGGTTCAGCAACCCATTTTAGAGGCAAAAAGAGCAATAATAGCTTTCCTGTATTTCTCCTCGACATACCTGTTCCAGGTTAGGTTGCTGTCTAGATTTACGGTATTTCCCCTCGGTTGTGAGTTTGAGTCTCACTCATTTTAAGAGTGGTGGACTAAAAAATGGTATTTTGTATCGCCTGGTCTTATAAGGATTAACATTGAGTTCGCTCTCTCTTGACCATTCCTCCTCGAGCTTCAGTGCGATCTGGAGTAGCTCACATAAAGTTTGGAGATGTTTACCGGTTGCCGTAAGAGCTATGTCATCAGGACAGGCGATGACTTGGCAACCCGTTCTTTCCAAATTTAGAAACAAGGTTTAACCCATGAACCAACTGCTACAGATCACGCATTCCGTCAACCGTGTATTTGTAGTTTAATTTGAGAAAAAAGTCTTTTTGTCAAATGACGTCACGGTTTTGAATGCATCATTGCATTGCGCCAAGTTTCAAGTCTCTAGCTTACCGGTAAGTTACTCAAAAATCTATCGCAAAATTCCCCCTATGTTTTAGAGATTTTAAATTATATCGACAAGCGCGCCACCTTTTGGAATTCTGATTGACAAATGTGTCAAGTTTCAAGTCTCTAACTAATCTGGAGGATACTAAAAATCGATCGCAAAATTCCAGGAGTCTTTTAATTTTTTTTTAAAGATTTGCAATTATATAGACTAGCGTACTATCTATCGTAATTTTGATTTTTACTATTTGTAGTGTCGTCGTTCCCTCGATTTAATGCCAAGTTTCAAGTTCTTAGGTTACCTGGAAGTTGGTCAAAAGTCGATCGCAAAATTCCCAACTTCAAATTAGTTTTCGAAATATCCGATCCGTGCGCCACCTGTCGGAATTGTTTTGATGAGGGATTGCATTGTCATCGGATTGGGACAAATGTGTCAAGTTTCAAGTCTCTAACTAATCTGGAAGATACTAAAAATCGATCGCAAAATTCCAGTAGCCTGTTTCTGTATCCTTGCGATACGAATTATATCGCAAAATGCAACCCTGATTCATGGTTATAGCAAGATAGTGTTTCTGTATGAATGGTGAGTATGTATTTTCGATATTTCTTGCGTTATCCATATCACTAGCCCCGGAGGTCGTGATGTTATAAGTTAAAACGAAAATGAGTGAAGTTCGTTGGTAACTAATTTAGATTTTTTGTTTTCTAATTAATTTTTTTTTATAGAAAAAAAGCAGTAGTGGAAAACTTTTGGAGCTAATGAAGGCCAAAAAGGTATTTGTTTCCTTTAGGGATCAACTGCTAATAAATTAGCTAAAATTATATGAGATAGCTCAAAAGACGGGGTTTGGCCTCAGGATCACGAATCCGGCAGCGCTCTTTTAATATTTTGTTTTTGTGAAAAGTTATCGTCAAAAAACTGAAAAATGGGTAATTGTCTAGTTTAGCTGTCAACTGCTAATAAAATAGCTAAAATTATGAAAGAGGGCTCAAAAGACGGGGTTTGGCCTCCGGATCAAGAATCCGGAAGCGACTTTAAATTTTTTGTTTCATTGAAAAGTTATGGCCAAAAAATCAAAAATTGACCGGGGTTCGATAACAAAATTGGGGCGGAATCCATGGTATTTATGTGAAGAACACCTTTCTGAGTTGGCGGCCTTCGGCCGCGCTTATTATAGATACCCCTGGGCTACGCCATCTCAAGTCCGGGTGGTTGCCTGAACCGTGGCAACGTGCTAAAGTAGACAATTACCTTTGTTTAGAATTACAACTTGGAATGCTTTACCAAACGTCATCAAACAAATGAAACGTTACGTCCCGTCAACTAAAGGAAATTTAATATTGACCGTGTGGCAGCACTGCCGCACACATATATGTATATGTATTTTCTCTCAATTTTCTGTCATATCATTTTTTGCAATTACAATTTAAAAGAGTTCATCATTCTTAAGAAACGGTTCAATCTGTTCAGTGAACTTATACTAAATTCCGTGGTCCAGTTATTTTATACATTTTGGTGCCTCCTGTGAGGACAAGTATTTTTTTGTATTAAGTACAAAATGGGAGAATTGATATTGCGTTCCTCTGCCGTCAAATCTATAAGGCGTATACATGCGCGCGTAAATAGAGACACAGTCAACGATTTGGATGTATTTCAGCTGGAACAGGAGCTGAAAATGCTCGACTCACATTTTTCACGATTTACGGAGAATCACGACCACCTAATTGGATTAGCTGAAGCCGCGGAAGTTGCCGCACATGAAGCCCTGTGGGAAGATATCGAGCAGGTGTATGCAGAAGCGTGCAGCAAACTTAATCGCCTCATTGCCGCATGCAAAGAAAAATCATTGCCCACATCAAATGCGCTTACACGCAACAGCCCTACTGCAAGCTTAGAAGGTTGCTCGTTGGATTTAAAACTTGATCCATTAGCTATTCCACCATTCGATGGTGACATGTGCAAGTGTTTGGCGTTCAAAGATGCATTCGAAACATTAGTGCATAGAGCTTCCTTTCCAGAAGCATTCAAGTTGGGCAAACTTCGGCAAGCTGTTAGTGCCAGCGCAGTGCCACTAATTGGAGGAATCTATTCAGGCGGCTACGAGGAGGTTTGGAAGGCTCTAAAGGAGCGCTACGACGATAAAAAGCAACTTGCGGAGATACACGTGTCACGTTTCCTTAACCACAAAATTGCTACAGAGGAGTCTGCTAAGGCATTGCTTGCTATTGTTGATACGGTGCACGAGACGCTCACCTCACACTCACGCCTTTCGGCCTCACGTTTCTTTTTTCTGAAAAGGCGTCTCTCTTCCTTCTTTGCCTCACGATAGCGTTGCCATACACTGCGGGTTGCGCCCGTTCGCAACGTCTCCCTGTAGGCAGCGTCCTTTTTGTCCGAGGCAGTGCTGCATTCCTCATCGTACCAGTTGTTTTTGCGGGCTCGCTGGAACCCTATAGTGGCCTCAGCGGCGGTACGTAATGAGTGAGAGATATGCTTCCATTGCTCGGTTGCATCGTTAGGTCGAGGATTGCTCTCCGATAGCAGGTGTGAGAGTCGAGTGGAGAAATTGTCAGCTGTCTGTGTCGTGCGCAGCTTCTCGACGTCAAACTTTCCTTCCGTTACTGTGCACACTTTCTTTGCTACACAGAGGCGTGTGCGTATCTTGGCTGCAACAAGATAATGGTCCGAGTCGATATTGGGACCACGAAGGGTACGCACGTCCAGAATGGTGGAGCTATGTCTGCCGTCGATCATGACATGATCAATCTGGTTTCTTGTTCTTTGATCAGGAGACAGCCATGTGGCTTGGTGTATTCGTTTATGCTGGAACCTGGTACTACTGATGACCATATTGCGAGCAGCGGCGAAATCAATCAACCTAGTGCCGTTGGGGGATGTTATATCATGGAGACTAAATTTTCCAACTGTTGGACCAAAGACTCCTTCCTTGCCCACCTTCGCATTAAAGTCGCCGAGCACGATTTTGATATCATGTTGGGGGCAGCGATCATAAGTCTGTTCAAGTTTATCGTAGAAGGAGTCCTTCTCTGCGTCGTCCGTCTCCTCAGTCGGCGCATAGGCGCAGATAAATGTTATGTTGAAAAATTTCGCTTTGATGCGGATCGCATCAGTTATCGCTAAAAAGGAATGACTGGCGTGCTTTGATATGCAACGGCCAAAATCGCTTAGGCGGTTAAGCACCAATAAATAATGATGATGAACGTTGCCATCCATTTGGAGCCATTCGTGAAATGATGTATGTGGCCTGCGTGTTCTAGAGTTTGTACGTTCTCTCATTCGTGAATTGTTGTTTTCTAGAGAAAAGGTTGGAAGGGTGTAGACCTCTTGGCATAAGTTTCTGCGTATGGTCCATGGTGAGGCCGCATTGAGTCCTATCACACTGCATCTTCTCTGGAGTACAGATCTACCGCAAGAAGGTTCAGCAACCCATTTTAGAGGCAAAAAGAGCAATAATAGCTTTCCTGTATTTCTCCTCGACATACCTGTTCCAGGTTAGGTTGCTGTCTAGATTTACGGTATTTCCCCTCGGTTGTGAGTTTGAGTCTCACTCATTTTAAGAGTGGTGGACTAAAAAATGGTATTTTGTATCGCCTGGTCTTATAAGGATTAACATTGAGTTCGCTCTCTCTTGACCATTCCTCCTCGAGCTTCAGTGCGATCTGGAGTAGCTCACATAAAGTTTGGAGATGTTTACCGGTTGCCGTAAGAGCTATGTCATCAGGACAGGCGATGACTTGGCAACCCGTTCTTTCCAAATTTAGAAGCAAGGTTTAACCCATGAACCAACTGCTACAGATCACGCATTCCGTCAACCGTGTATTTGTAGTTTAATTTGAAAAAAAAGTCTTTTTGTCAAATGACGTCACGGTTTTGAATGCATCATTGCATTGCGCCAAGTTTCAAGTCTCTAGCTTACCGGTAAGTTACTCAAAAATCTATCGCAAAATTCCCCCTATGTTTTAGAGATTTTAAATTATATCGACAAGCGCGCCACCTTTTGGAATTCTGATTGACAAATGTGTCAAGTTTCAAGTCTCTAACTAATCTGGAGGATACTAAAAATCGATCGCAAAATTCCAGGAGTCTTTTAATTTTTTTTTAAAGATTTGCAATTATATAGACTAGCGTACTATCTATCGTAATTTTGATTTTTACTATTTGTAGTGTCGTCGTTCCCTCGATTTAATGCCAAGTTTCAAGTTCTTAGGTTACCTGGAAGTTCGTCAAAAGTCGATCGCAAAATTCCCAAAATGCAACCCTGATTCATGGTTATCGCAAGATAGTGTTTCTGTATGAGTGGTGAGTATGTATTTTCGATATTTCTTGCGTTATCCATATCACTAGCCCCGGAGGTCGTGATATTATAAGTTAAAACGAAAATGAGTGAAGTTCGTTGGTAACTAATTTAGATTTTTTGTTTTCTAATTAATTTTTTTTTATAGAAAAAAAGCAGTATTGGAAAACTTTTGGAGCTAATGAAGGCCAAAAAGGTATTTGTTTCCTTTAGGGATCAACTGCTAATAAATTAGCTAAAATTATATGAGATAGCTCAAAAGACGGGGTTTGGCCTCAGGATCACGAATCCGGCAGCGCTCTTTTAATATTTTGTTTTTGTGAAAAGTTATCGTCAAAAAACTGAAAAATGGGTAATTGTCTAGTTTAGCTGTCAACTGCTAATAAAATAGCTAAAATTATGAAAGAGGGCTCAAAAGACGGGGTTTGGCCTCCGGATCAAGAATCCGGAAGCGACTTTAAATTTTTTGTTTCATTGAAAAGTTATGGCCAAAAAATCAAAAATTGACCGGGGTTCGATAACAAAATTGGGGCGGAATCCATGGTATTTATGTGCAGAACACCTTTCTGAGTTGGCGGCCTTCGGCCGCGCTTATTATAGATACCCCTGGGCTATGCCATTTCTCTCAATTTTCTGTCATATCATTTTTTGCAATTACAATTTAAAAGAGTTCATCATTCTTAAGAAACGGTTCAATCTGTTCAGTTAACTTATACTAAATTCCGTGGTCCAGTTATTTTATACATTTTGGTGCCTCCTGTGAGGACAAGTATTTTTTTGTATTAAGTACAAAATGGGAGAATTGATATTGCGTTCCTCTGCCGTCAAATCTATAAGGCGTATACATGCACGCGTAAATAGAGACACAGTCAACGATTTGGATGTATTTCAGCTGGAACAGGAGCTGAAAATGCTCGACTCACATTTTTCACGATTTACGGAGAATCACGACCACCTAATTGGATTAGCTGAAGCCGCGGAAGTTGCCGCACATGAAGCCCTGTGGGAAGATATCGAGCAGGTGTATGCAGAAGCGTGCAGCAAACTTAATCGCCTCATTGCCGCATGCAAAGAAAAATCATTGCCCACATCAAATGCGCTTACACGCAACAGCCCTACTGCAAGCTTAGAAGGTTGCTCGTTGGATTTAAAACTTGATCCATTAGCTATTCCACCATTCGATGGTGACATGTGCAAGTGTTTGGCGTTCAAAGATGCATTCGAAACATTAGTGCATAGAGCTTCCTTTCCAGAAGCATTCAAGTTGGGCAAACTTCGGCAAGCTGTTAGTGCCAGCGCAGTGCCACTAATTGGAGGAATCTATTCAGGCGGCTACGAGGAGGTTTGGAAGGCTCTAAAGGAGCGCTACGACAATAAAAAGCAACTTGCGGAGATACACGTGTCACGTTTCCTTAACCACAAAATTGCTACAGAGGAGTCTGCTAAGGCATTGCTTGCTATTGTTGATACGGTGGACGAGACGCTTCGTGTCCTACGCGTAATGGAAATCCCTGTTCAACATTGGGATGCTTTGGCGGTGCCAATTGTGGTATCGAAATTACCAGCGCAAACGAAACGAGATTGGAGCATGAAGTGTTCGACGCATGAAATACCAACTCTAGACGATTTGCTGAAATTTTTGGAGAGACGCACTCATAGTATTGTCCCAGAATTATCCAGTGGGCAATCTGCGCGACAACAAAAAAAAAAGTGAAATCTCACATGACGTCCACTGAGGTTGGAGAATGTTCACATTGCCAAGGTACTCATCGAATCACAAGGTGCCCGGCTATCACAGCAATGGGGATCGATGCTCGCTTTGAAGCAGTCAAAGCTTTAAGGCTATGCTACAATTGTCTACGTAGTCGCCATTATTCACGTCAGTGCCCCTCTGGTGGGTGTAGAAGCTGTGGCCGTAAACACAACACGCTCTTATGTCGTGACAAACCCAACAAAGTGGCTTTGCCTGCAGTGCCAGACGAGGCTAATGATCAAGCCCAAAATACCCAAAATCAACATCATGACTAACCGTACCTGCGAAAGCCTGCGTTGCGCAATCCCAAGCAATCACTCTTTTGGCAACAGCGCGTGCATATGCATTTGGGGAGAGCTTGATTCAACGCGTGGCTCGTATTTTAGGTGATCCGGGATCGCAGGTAAGCTTCATAACGGATCGCTTAGCAAACTCTACAGCTATATCGTCGTAAATGTAATGTAAATGTGGAAGGCGTCGGGGCTACAGTAAACACCAGAGCAAATGGCAGCGCAACGCTCACACTTAAGTCGACAGTGAAAGTTTTCAGTATACAACTTGAAGCGCTGGTGTTCCCGTCCATCACGTCTGAGATTCCCGAAGTGAAGGTTAACGTAAGCCAGTGGTCACATTTGAAAGGACTCGATCTGGCTGATATTTGGTTTGGTACGCCAGGAGCAATCGACGTTCTCATCGGCGCAGATGTATGGGGACAAATCGTACAGGGTGAAGTCATCGGTGCACGACCAGACGAACCTTGCGCCCAGCGTACACACTTCGGTTGGGTGGTATTTGGCCCAGCAACAGTATCTACAGTTTCCAATGTTTCATCGCTCTCGTTTAACACCGTCGTTGGCGAAGATGACGTTCGCCTCGAAGAACTGGTGCACAGATTTTGGAAGATTGAAGAGGTTCCAATGGTGGATGAATCCGACTAAGATGAGTGTGGTAAGATATTTGATATCACACATTCCCGTACACAAGACGGACGTTATGTGGTACACCTGCCCTTGCGGCGCGACGCTCCACAGCTTGGAGAATCTTTCTCATTGGCCATGCGTCAGTTCGAGCGGCTGGAACGACGCTTAGTTTCAGACCCTACACTGAGAGAAAATTATGTGAAATTCATGAGAGAGTATGCTACTTTGGGCCATATGGAGAAGGTAGAATCACCGTACGACCATACTGGCTGCTATTATATCCCACATCATGCGGTCGCCGCGAAGTTTCGAGTAGTATTTAATGCTTCGGCGCCGACCACTACTGGTATATCGCTCAACGACATTCAGCTGGTGGGTCCACCAATCCAGGACTCGCTCATCAACATCCTGTTGCGTTTTCGGCGTTATCGAGTGGCAATTACTGGGGACATTGAGAAGATGTTTCGCCAGATCCTGGTGGCGCCGGAGCATCGAGACTATCAGAGAATCATATGGCGAGAGTCTCCTTCCGATGAATTGGGTATATATCGCTTGAAAACAGTCACATATGGCATGGCGTGCAGTCCATACAACGCTGTTCGTGCTTTACAACAATGCGCACATGATAACCACTCGGCCGTTCCTGATGCCAAGAAATCGACTATCGCGCGTGAAGAGATACTCCATTCATTCTACGTTGATGATTTTTTAACAAGTTGCGACAATGTCTCCCAAGCCGTTGACCTAGCGTTGAGCGCTGACACCATTCTATCCAGCGGTGGATTTAAGCTAAGGAAGTGGAACTCCAATGATAGTAAGGTTTTGTTGTATTTATCTAATAATCCATCTCTTTCTAGTTACACGTTCACGGTGTCTGTGGCAACGGTATTGGGATTGAGGTGGGATTCGGTATCCGATCAGTTATTCTACCATGTCGATCTTAATCAGGCAAGTCAGATACCTACAAAGCGACATGTGCTCAGCGAGGTGGCACGTCTTTGCGATCCTGTCGGACTGATAGCACCAGTGATCATAACAGGAAAGCTATTTATTCAGAGAATGTGGTCTGCGGGTCTATCATGGGACTCGCCTTTACCCGAAGAACTTCGTGACGAATGGCTCAAGTATCGTTCTACTTTGGAGGCCCTTCGCGAAATCCGCATCGATCGCTGGTTGGGCATGGCTGCAAATAATCAACCCATATTGCACGGGTTTTGTGACGCCAGCTCACAAGCATATGCTGCTGTTATATACATCCAAACAAACGACGTGGATGGGGTGCGCCTATCACTACTAACTGCAAGAACAAAGGTAGCACCATTGAAAGGCGCGACTATACCCCGCCTTGAACTTTCGGCTGCGCTTCTTCTGGCTGATACTTTGCATAATGTGCGAGGTGCTTTGCGTTTGGATGCATCTCCGTACTTTTTATGGTCCGATTCGGCGATCGTACTGTGCTGGCTGAAGAACCACCCAACAACACTAAACCTCTTCGTATCCAATAGAGTTCGTAGGATTCAAGAGTTAACATCTCCAGATCGCTGGTACCACGTCCGCTCAGCACAGAACCCTGCCGATTGCGCGAGTAGGGGCATCACTCCAAGGGAATTGCTGAATCATCCGCTTTGGTGGCGTGGGCCAGGTTTCATAGAACTTCAGTCAGCCGAGCAAGAGATTCCACTTAACCAAGATGAATCAGAAGTACATCGCAGCGAAATGCATATTGTTTCAGGAGTGGCTAGTCTTCCTACTGCCTATCCACTAGCAACTCGACGCCTAGATGGTCAGGTCATGCCATTGGACGAACGATTTAGCTCCATACAGTGATTATTGGGTACGGTGGCCATCATGCTGCGTTGGTTGGGTAGACGTCGACACCTACGTCAACCTGTCATAACTGCCAGAGAAAGAGACGACGCATTGGATGCTTTGATTCGCATTGAGCAACAGAGACACTTCAAAGTCGAAATGAATCAGTTGAAGACTGCTTCAGGTTTGTCATCTTCCAATAAATTAATCTCATTAAATCCATTTATAGATGAGCATCAGATGTTACGTGTCGGAGGTCGGCTCGCTAAGGCAGATTTAGAGCATAATCAGCGTTTTCCAATCATACTTCCGAAATCTACTCCATTAGTTCAGCTTTTAGTACGACAAGTCCACGAGACCACGCTCCATGGTGGAACACAGCTGATGCTGCATACTCTACGACGCAGGTATTGGATATTGAATGCTAGACAGGCCGTCAAAAGTTATATACACAGATGTGTCGTGTGTCGCCGTCATCGAGGGCAAGTGTTCCAACAGCAAATGGCTTCGTTCCCCGGGCAGAGAGTTAAGCCTGGAAGGCCATTCGTTTCATCTGGTGTAGATTACTGTGGACCGTTCACTCTGCGTATCGGTGCGAAACGCTCTCGCACTCTCGTTAAAACGTATTTGGCGATATTTGTATGCATGGATACTAAGGCCGTTCATATAGAAGTGGTTGACGACCTGTCCGCACAAGCCTTCATCGACGCTTTCACCCACTTCATCAGCCGTCGTGGTCCGTGTTGTGATTTATACAGCGACAACGGCACTGCCTTCGTAGGCGCTAATCGAATTCTCCAAGAAGATTTTTCGGCATGGAAAGGCGCCTATACTCAACACTTTTTAGCGAGCACAGGGACGAATTGGCATTTCATCACACCGAGCGCTCCCCATCAAGGTGGCCTTTGGGAGGCCGCTGTCAAGAGCGCTAAACATCACTTGGTCCGCTGTGTTGGTTCGCAAACTTTGTGGTATGGTCAATTACAGACTTTAGCCGCACGCATTGAGGCATGCCTGAACTCTCGTCCGATAACTCCGCTCTACGACGACCCGCACGAGAAGTTTGCATTGACACCCGGCGATTTTCTTATCGGCGCTCCGATTCTGGCTGTTCCAGAGCCAGACATACGCCATATCCCAACCAACCGCTTGAAACAATGGCAATGGACCAGACAAATGCATCAAGAGTTCTGGCGGCGATGGAGTGAAGAGTACCTGACCACACTTCAACAGCGCAATAAGTGGCAAAAGCGCAACCCAGATATACAGATCGGTGATATCGTGGTGGTTAAAAGCGAGAACCTACCGCCAACTCAGTGGCGCATGGGTCGTGTGACAGAAGTTCATCCTGACGACGACGGTGCTATACGCAATGTCACCCTGAAGACCGCCAGTGGAACTATGAAGCGAGCTGTCCAGAAACTGTGCCGCCTCTTCGACCACGAAGATTTCGAGTCAGCCGACTCGACCGGGCAGGATGTTTAGAATTACAACTTGGAATGCTTTACCAAACGTCATCAAAGAAATGAAACGTTACGTCCCGTCAACTAAAGGAAATTTAATATTGACCGTGTGGCAGCACTGCAGCACACATATATGTATATGTATTTTCTCTCAATTTTCTGTCATATCATTTTTTGCAATTACAATTTAAAAGAGTTCATCATTCTTAAGAAACGGTTCAATCTGTTCAGTTAACTTATACTAAATTCCGTGGTCCAGTTATTTTATACAACCTTAATTATTAACTTTTTTCTTTGATACTTTGGTGGACTTTTGACCGTTTCGGAATAATTTTTCTTAAATTATTCTATGTTTTTATTATTAGTGAACAAGATGGAAAAGTAACAACAATTACAAGCTACCATGATTACGTAATTTCGGCCTTGCTCAAGGGCACTTATTAATGACCACAAACTCATAACATACATACTTAATTATTAACAATTTGGAAACTCATGAACTTTGTTTGTTATTATACTTTTTTGCTATTTATGATAGATGCTATGTTCCATTTCGTTTATTCCATCGATATGATAAAAACTCACCACTATTTTATCGCAAGGTGAATTGAGTGTGTTACAGAAACATTTTTCATATCGAAAGCGATACGAGCCTTGCGATAGCAAATCGATCGTTACTATAACGAAAGGTTATAGAAACGGGTTACAGGAGTCTTTAAATTTTTTTTTAAAGATTTGCAATTATATATACCAGCGTGCTATCTATCGGAATTTCGATTTTTACTATTTGTAGTGTCGTCGTTCCCTCGATTTAATGCCAAGTTTCAAGTTCCTAGGTTACCTGGGAGTTGGTCAAAAGTCGATCGCAAAATTCCCAAGTTCAAATTAGTTTTCGAAATATCTCGATCCGTGCGCCACCTGTCGGAATTGTTTTGATGAGGGATTGCATTGTCATCGCGTTGTGACAAATGTGTCAAGTTTCAAGTCTCTAACTAATCTGGAAGATACTAAAAATCGATCGCAAAATTCCAGGAGTCTTTTAATTTTTTTTTAAAGATTTGTAATTATATAGACTATTTGTAGTGTCGACGTTCCCTCAATTTAATGCCAAGTTTCAAGTTACTGGGTTAGACAGCGCAAAAAAAGTTGTATTTTCTTTTCTTTATGCCTCTACCTTCTAGGTAGATAATTTGGTATTGGCATGTAAAAGTGAAAGCCCATGGTGTTGCCAGCAAGCTGAAACTTGAATTATTCAAGGTTTGACTAATCAGCGGGAAAAGAAAAGGTAATATTTCATCCATGAAAAGTAATGTATGAAATTACGGCTTGGACGCAGAATAGCTTCAACTTCCAAATTAAAAATAAAGTATGGAGGTCGGTAGATATTATTGTAGTATACATAACTGGGCGTTTCTTTTTAGGGAAAAACAACAACAGCAAAAGTTATTAAAGTTCAAAGTTCATATAAAGCATGTTGTGTAAGATTTGAATGCGAAACAGGCAGTGGCAGAGCAGGCATGCTGGCATCCCGACTGAGCTCGTCGTAAGGGGGCGTGTTTCTTGCCACTTCCTTCTGTTCGCTGATTATAACTATTCGCTATGAGTTTACGAGTTGGGAGAGATGATTGGTAAGTACTCTCTTATTGTCCTCCAAAACGTCCGACTTACATTATTTAATTTGTTTCTTTATTTAGTATTTACCATTTTACTTTAAAATAGCATATACAATTAGCACAGGTTCTAAGGTTCTATGCATATAGTTTTTAAAATTTTCAAATGCAAGGTACCAGTTCTAACTGACATGAAGTCGATAAAGCGTTGCGTGTCAAAGCGTGTCGTCAAATTTTCGTGTCAGTCGATTGCATCCCTGTTTTCATCACTGATGACAATCGCGAAGTAAATTTGTTTCACAGCTGATCAGCTGATACATTGTGGCAAACAAAAAATTAATTAAAAACGCGCAAAATAATAATTGGTTTACGAGCTAAATAATATCCCTAAAAATATATGTATGTGTTGAGCCGATATAAATATTAAATAGTGAAGTTATTAAATTGAAATATTGAAAAATGTTAAAAAAGAAACGGTAACTGTCTACTTTAACTGTCAACTGCTAATAAATTAGCTAAAATTATGGGAGGGGCTCAAAGGACGGGGTTTGGCCTCAGGATCACGAATCCGGAAGTGTTTTTTTTTTTAATATTTTGCTTCTCTGAAGAGATATTTCCAATCAAAGTTACAAGTTTTGATGTGGTTGTTGTAATTACATTAGACTGCGCCTAAAAACGTCCAAAAAATGTGTACCGTGGCGCTAGCCACGGTTCAGGCAACCACCCGGACTTGGCATGGCGTAGCCCAGGGTTATTTTTTATAAGCGCGGCCGAAGGCCGCCAACTCAAAAACGTGTTCTGCACATAAATACCATGGATTCCGCCCCAATTTTGGTATCGGACCCGGGTCAATTACCGATTTTTTGACCATAACTTTTCACTGAAACAAAAAATTAAAAAATTGCTTCCGGATTCGTGATCCTGAGGCCAAACCCCGTATTTTGAGCACCCTTCCATAATTTTAGCTAATTTATTAGCAGTTGGCAGCTAAAGTAGACAATTACCAAAGAAACAAATTGCAATAGCTTCTGCGACGTTGTGCTTTGTGACAACGTTGAGGGCATGGACGCGGAAGAGGGGCCAGCTAAGGAAGCAGAAGCAATGGTGGGTTAGGCCGGGTCTACGGAGAAGAGAAAAGTGTGAGTTCTACGCTACACTTGCATCGTTTCCTCCATTTTTATTATCAAAAAAAACTAAAAACAATGGAAAAATTAATAAATTACATTTTTTACAAATTTTACAAAACTTAACATTTAATTTGTGATGCTTATATCAGCTGTTCGTGCGATGAATGACACCAATTTGTCAACATGTTGGCAAATCTATTTTGAGTGTCAATAGTTGCCAACTGCGCTGTCATACTGGAATTCGACCGTTTTCACAGTCGTCAAAACTGACTGCAAACGCAATTTACACCATATGCCAGCCCGTTTTCCTTAGTATGCCACCATTTGATGGCATATTTTGACCTAATGAAAACCAGCCATTATACATATACATATGTACATCAGCCCGCTATATATCTATTGTCACCACGTTATATCCTGACGTTTATATGCATGAATAGGTTTTGATTTTCTGCCGAGGTCCTTTTTTCAAGCCTCCCGTGAGCAAGGGCCTGTGAAAGGTACATATGTATGTAGCTACATATCGATGTAACACTTCCTACCACAATAATTGGATTGCATCCAGGAGATCTGAATTTTCGTTAACCCACTTGCTGCCAAACACTTTTATTTTTTATTATTTTATTTTTTTTTATTATTAAAAGTTTACCATTATTTTATTACAAAAAAAAAAAAGGAAAAAAAAATTATAAAAAAAAAACACCAAACCTAGCTTTACCAGTCTATTAGTAGGACAATATATTTCTGCCGCAATTTATTTACCAGCCAAAAACAACGTCTCACGCATATGCTAAGTAAAATTAAACCGATCTACTGTAGTAAAGAAATGCAAACAAAATGTTTGTATAACCAACAAAATTTTAACACACGCTGAAAGATGGCAATTAATCACATGGTTTCGTCTGAAAGCCCATGTGCAAAAGTTAAGCTCAGGCTGCACAGGGCCATTCAATTCTTTACAACAAAAAAAAAAAAACAAAAGGGCACACTTCTCGGGTATCTCCTGTATGCAAATCAAACAAAAGTTTGAGACACGGCTTAACTCGGATTAGCGGGATTATTACTTGACCAATCTGGGTCCGGCATACCTAGTGTTGGGATCCCCGTTATGGGTATATGTAGGAGTATATATAACCCTAGAGCATATACTTATGTACTCACGACCTTTATTCTCAACTACTATAGGTACGTATACTAAATTCCCGCACAAACGTTTGGCACTTTCGGTTATTCAGCGGCCAATGTTTTTCGCTAAGCTGTCCGATTATTACTTCGCTCAGAAGTATACGACAAAACGCTCTCAGGTTCCTTTTATATGTTTTGTTGCTATTTTTCTTCATTTGCTATCTTTTCAAACCCCTACACGTTTAAGATCGAGCCAACCGAACGCTTTGCTCAAACCTACTGCGAACACACTCGTACCTACTCATTTCTATACTTAGCAGATACTGAGCCGCGGCCTACCAACCTTGATACTTTGCTCTGTTAAAGTCTTGCTGCAAGTTCCTTTCAGCCACACCCCCTTTAGGAAATCTACATGGCTGTGTTACAGGCTCGCACCCGCCGATTTTGCCTGCATAATGGAGCGTGTGCGTAAGAGAATTTACAACGCAGCCACCATTTTCAACATGTGGCCTCGACACATGACCCACAGCTGGGCTTTAAGTCAATATCCGCTTTCACGTTAAACTTGCTTGCCGAAATTTCGCTAGGCAGCGCATATACCCACATATTATGGCAGATCAAAGCTAGTTAACATAAGCATCTACCTCTACCCACAACACAAAAAACTGATGGTAATACCGTGCCCAAGTACGTAGTTCAAACAGCGCGTCTCTTGAGCACTGGTATTTGCAACAAAGATATCTTTTGCAACAAAGTTACCTTTTGCAACAAAGTTACCTTTTGCAACAAAGATATCTTTTGCGTGATATATCCCTATTCGCTTTCCCGACATATCACCTAGCTCGTACATGGAGTTGCCCACTGTGCGCAGGATGACACACTGTATTTGCCTGGGACCCAATTTTGCATTGCAACTACCGGCCTGAGAGCTCTGCTTAAAATTCTTACGATAAACGACTTGCCCTATACTGAACTTCACTTCTCGTGTCCTTGTATTGTACACCTTCTCACTGTGCTGATGTGCTCGCTTGAGTTCACCAAAAATTATTTCTCGGCATAAGTGCAGAATACATACATTTCGCAAATCAAAAAAAAAAATATATATATGGATCAATAGCAGTATTTGCGAAAAGTTGAAACGTATAATTTTTTTTTGGTGCAAATAAAAACTTTAGGGGTAATTCCACGTGAAAGAGGATTTTTCTAATCGAAATATCTTTCAAACTACCAATCGGATTAGAAAATGTTAAATACCAATAATTAAAAAAAAAAAAAAAACTAATGGCGGCCATATACCAACAGGTTATCATAACCTCTAACGAGATTTTTAGCCGAGCTTCTCTTTCCAACTTGTGGTGTGTTGCTTTTGAGTTTTTCCTACAGTTTTTTGCCGACTCCGAACGGCACTTGCAAAGCAAATGAATTTTTTGCTGAGAAGCTTTTCATGGCAGAAATATACCCGGAGAGGTTGCCAAACTACTGCCTAGGGGCGACCCCGTTTAGAAAAATTCTTTTTCTAAATAATTTTTGATGTTACTTTTGCCGGGCATCGAACCGCCACGACTTGGTGTAGAAGGCCGAACAATTAACCGTTCACCAGTTTGCAAGATTTTTTGAAATGAAAAAATTATTTTTTGACCTTTGACCTTGAATATCTTTTTAACCCTTCGAGTGCACCAAAAAAGAAAAGTACCGTTAAATTCAGCGTAAAACCCTCTTTCATGCCCAACTTTTTTTTTGGACAAATATATGTATTCTGCACTTGTTCCTATTTCTCTCAGTAGCAGATGCCTATCTGCTCCTAGTTGTATTTCACAGTCAGTATCCCTTACCGAACCTAACCGCCGTTAAATGTCCTATGTCGCACCGGGTTGTACCATAGGTATTCCGAATATTGCGCAATATGGGGACATGAGACGAATGTTCGGCACTTTTCAAGGCCGAACGCCGTGTCGCTGACGTGTTGGTCCCAGTTTCGCTGGCTTTTATCGACATACGATCTTATCATCTGGACCTATTTACTCGCTCTGCCGCGTTTGCTTGTGGGGAATAGAAAGCTGTTCGTGCCTGTTTCACCTCGTAACTGTCGAGGAAGGCAGTGAAGGTCTCAGATTCAAACCGTTTTCCATTATCTGAGTGTACAAACTCGGGCACCCCAAATAAATGAAAGATTTTCCTCTCAAGGAATGGGACTACTTTAGCGGATGTGGCTCGTTACATAGGTTTTATAAAAACAAATTTGGAAAAATGGTCTAAACAAATGAACATAAAAACATTTCCATCTTAAGTGCGAGGATATCGTACCATAAAATCTACTAGACGCGGGAAAGGTCGCTCAGTTATTTCTTGCCTTCCCATTGGAGGCTTACGGAAGTTATTTGTAGTTTTACTAGTTTTACATGCGTCGAATACGTCGCAGCCGCTTATACACCTTTGCACATATGAGACCATTCCCGGCCAGTAGTATCTCTCGCGAATACGAGCTATGGTCTTCTGAATACCTCCGTGGCCGGCTGACGGTGAATATTGAGCGGCTTCTACTAAGCCTAACCGCAGTTCTGTTGGCACTCAGAGATTCCAGTAATGGCGTTCTTGTAGGTCGTCTCTCCTGTCGAATTTCGTCCTTCGGTAGACATATCCGTCCGATATGCAGAGTTCTGGAAACCTGTCCTTGTCCTTTGTTAAAACGTCCACGAGTTCTGTGTACTCAGCTGTCTTAAAGTATGGAGAGTGTAGATATAAAAGTTATGTCACTCGGTGTGACTAAAACAAAAAAAAATAAATTCTTTGGGGAGCTGAAGGCTTCTTTATTCATTGAATTCCAACTTAGAACTAATTTACAAAGATAATAAATTCTTAAACCTAGCTTACGCTGCCGTCGCTCTGCCGTTGATTCTGCTGTTGTTTTGCTGACGGCGCGGTTCCCACCGATCGCCGCATTCCTTCTTGTTTGTTCTTTAGGTGTTCTATTGCTGATGGAATTAGCTGACCGTTTTGCTGATGAAGCGGTTCCCACCTGCATTCCTGTTTGTTTGTGAGGTGTTGTATTTCTGATGAAGTTAGCGCATGCAGGTCTGTGCAGCAGGGTGTCGTTTTGCACTTAGGAATTTGTTGCTGAACCTAAGTTTTGTGCATGCGCCGTGCTAACAGCTCCCCCCCTGAAATTCAAACGTCCGCGTTTGAAGTGCTGGGTTTTGCAAATATCTGATTAATTCCTTCTATTGCTGTTTCGGTTAATTCGATGGTTGGTTTTTGATCGGTATTTTTCTTCGACCATATTTTTCGCATAATTATTACGCTCAGAATTAATAAAATTGTGATAAGGCTAATGTTAACGGCGTGCTTTAATTGACTTGCCGACTCCGAATAGCCAATTTGTTTTATATTGTTTAGGTTGAGCTGTCTTAGCATTTCTGGAGACAATATTTCTTCGGTATTGTTGATTTTTGAAAAAGGCTGAAGTATAGCTGGCAGGGGATTGCTGGTTAGTCTGGCCTTGTTGGAGAATTCGTTTCCGTTAATTTTTACTGTATCATTATCGTAATGGATTAAAAAAGTACCGTTCAGGGGTATGGGGTCTTCGTCAATTTGGATCTTTCCTTCGAAATTGTTTAAATATATTATATCTGGGGCTATTTATTCTATTTCAGGGATGTGTTGGCTATTGGTTACGGTGCAGTTTGGCGGGCGGCTTCTTAACAAGCTACTTATACAGTTATCGCTACTTATATCTAATACACTACTTCTAATACATATTTGAAACAAATTGTATTTTTTACAAGGTTTTAAAATGCCGTATAAGGTTTTCTCGCAATCCAGTATTGAATTGAAATTAATTTTGTTAATGGTATTATTTTTCCTTACCGATCTTATGTCTATTGATTTACATATTTGAGGTCCTACTGTGGGTAAATTTATTATGTAGATTATTAATTTACTATTTGTAGCTACCTTTATTTCGGAAAATTCGAGAGCCTAGTCTAGGCTAACAAAAGGAATATCGCCTTTTTCAAAAATTTGTTTGGCAATATCTATTTCTTCGCTTGACATAATGTAAGAGTTTATTATATTGGCCTTTGCCCAATGTATAGCGAAGGCGATATTTACTATTTCTTCTTTTAAAATTTCCAATTTATATTTCAACCTGAGAAATGCTTCTTGCCCTTGTTCTTATCGTTTTGCAATTCTTTGGTGTTATTACCCTGCGGGGAACTTAGGCACTAGTGACACAAATTTCTGGTTCAGAACTAGATATAAAGTGGCCAATAAGAACTAGTACGTTAGTGATTACATTTTCACTAGTTCCCTGCAGGGAACCCAGGCACTACTGAACAAATTTCAGGATCAGAACTAGATATAAAGTGGCCAATAAGAATAACTCCGTTAGTGATTACATTTGCACTAGTTCGAAACCAGCGTTTGAGGAGTCTTTAAAAAGCATTTGGATTCGTATTTGAATTTAAGTTTTTGTATTTAATTTATATTCAGAACTATAGAAATAATACCAATAAACGAACTAGATCCAAACTGTCGAATTTTGTACTAGTTCCAGCCTAGGGCATCGCCATGTTAAATTCGCCAGTTGATTTCATATAAAAAAGTTAGTTCGCGAACTAGTACTGGTTCGGAACGCACTAGAAGCGAACTAGCTCTGAACTAGAGATTTTCCCTACAGGGTATTTGTACAATATGTAATTTCGTTTATTCTTTCAATTGTAAGTTTATTGATAAGGATCTGATTGTTATTATTTTCAAGGGCATTATTCAATTTATTTACAACTATTTTACTCCAGGAAAATTAGACAAAAAATTGAGTCAACTTTGCATTTCATACATAGGGCACAACCGTGACCTTAAAACCGAGTTTTCGGGACTGGGGGGCCCGCGGCCGCTATAGCGAAAATAAGCGGATTTTCGATTTTTGAATATATCTCCTAAACCGGAAGAAATTATAAAATTCTGGTAATGCATTTACTTAGGTAATAAAGCCGTCTACAACTCACCCATACAACCCTTTTTTGCCACTTTTATATTTGCAAAGTTATGAGCAAAAATATCCTAAAAATTTTGCGATGCATTTCTTCAAAATGCAATAACTTTTTTTTTATTGATATTTGGAAAAAATATGTTTAGTAGTTTTTTGAAGTGCTATTTCTTATAAACATTTTGGCATATATATATTGATGGGTGTCTGTTATAGTTCAGGGTGATTTAGAAGTTCAAAGTGGTACAGCAAAAAAAAAAATTTTGTTTCTAGTGTTTATGTAGTATTTGGGATTTTATTTTGTTGTTGTTATTTGCACTCCTGCGTTCAGTAGCAATGCTGAGACTGATTATAACCCCAGAAATACTGATAGTGGACCGTTTTAAGCCGACTCATTTCCACACTACCTTGAGGTAGAGTCGTCAGCGCGTTTTTTTTAACGTGGTGTCCCCTGTAGGCCTAATTCACGAATTGTTATTTGACGTAAAGGTGTGCACCTAGGTTGCTGCAACATTAATCAAAAATACATGTACATAAACTTCAGTTGAGCTTAGCCTTTTTAGACGGTACAGGTGGGATATCAGTTTCTAGTGGTATTTGTTCAAAATTATCAGTAAAAATTTCATCATTTGGTGGTGATTCACTAGTATCTTGTGATAGCGGCAAAGGCATATTTCTTATATATATTTCTTCATCACTTAACAATCGCATGATATCTGCAATATTTTCGCATGTTTCTCCGCTGCAATGTTGGCAAGCTGAAGAGCATTTTAAACCAGCTTTGCGGCATCCACATGCCTTCCCACACTTTGTTTTGCACCTGCAAAATATTAATTTTAATAACTCTGGAGGGGCAGCAGGCTTGGTACACATTATCGGCATAAATGTTCGTGCCGTCTTCTTCCAGCCCCACGATTCAGGGTATTTGAAATGTCCAAACCAACTTTGAATTTGGTGATAAACTCTCATGGAATGCTGATGAATTGCATCTCTTGTTGGAGGAAGCGAGGATAAATTAAATTTTGTTTTTACAACCGATTTTGTGAATAATTTGTAACGCAGCACATCAATGGACTCTTCCGAATTGTTCCCACAATATAAAGCAATAAAAAAGCGTTCGCCAATTGAACTTAACTGATCTGGTTGGTTTGATTTTACCTATATTCCCCGATAGCCGGATTTCAAATTTGAAAGTCCAGGAATTATGTGCTATTTATGTGCTAATTAGTTCCCAAAAAAAAAAAATTTGTGCTCAATTTTTAAGTACTTTTTTAAAACCTCGAAAGTGGGGGGTGTAGCTTGACGATAAGCTACACCCCCCCTAAGAAGGAGTAGCTTTAGAAAAAAACTTTGTATGTGGGAATTAAGTGCTATTTATGTGCTCCAAGATAAGCTGCTCGGTGTCTCAAAAAACAGAGGCTGTGGGTAGGGGGGAGGGGGTCAAAATCCCCGGTCGCCGGATGTCAGATTCGATATGCCAGGAATTATGTGCTAATTAAATCCCAAAAAAAAATTTTGTGCTCAATTTTTAAGTACTTTTGACGTCGAGCTACACCCCCCCCCCCCCCCCCCCCTAAGAAGGAGTAGCTTTAGAAAAAAACTTTGTATGTGGGAATTAAGTGCTATTTATGTGCTCGAGAATTCCGCAAAGTTTGTTTTTGTTGCTCAAATTTTAGGTACTTTTTTTGAAATTCCAAAGTTGGGGGACCAGCTAAACCGCACCCTAATAAACGGTAGCTGTAGAAAAAAGTTTTATATGTGGGAATTATGTGCTAATTAGTTCCCAAAAAAAAATTTTTGTGCTCAATTTTTAAGTACTTTTTTAAAACTTCGAAAGTGGGGGGTGCAGCTTGACGTCAAGCTACACCCCCCCCCCTAAGAAGGAGTAGCTTTAGAAAAAAACTTTGTATGTGGGAATTAAGTGCTATTTATGTGCTCGAGAATTCCGCAAAGTTTGGTTTTGTTGCTCAAATTTTAGGTACTTTTTTTGAAATTCCAAAGTTGGGGGACCAGCTAAACCGCACCCTAATAAACGGTAGCTGTAGAAAAAAGTTTCATATGTGGGAATTATGTGCTATTTATGTGCTAATTAGTTCCCAAAGTGGGGGGTGTAGCTTGACGTCGAGGTTTTAAAAAAGTACTTAAAAATTTAGCACAAAAATTTTTTTTTTGGAACTAATTAGCACATAAATAGCACATAATTCCTGGACTTTCAAATTTGAAATCCGTCGTGGGGGGGGGGGGGGGGGGGGGGGAGGGGGGTGCAGCTTGACGGACCTATTGCTACTGAACGCAGGAGTGTAAATAACAACAAAATAAAATCCCAAATACTACATAAACACTAGAAAAATTTTTTTTTTTTTGCTGTACCACTTTGAACTATAACAGACAACCATCAATATATATATGCCAAAATGTTTATAAGAAATAGCACTTCAAAAAACTACTAAACATTTTTTTCCAAATATCAATAAAAAAAAGTTATTGCATTTTGAAGAAATGCATCGCAAAATTTTTAAGTTATTTTTGCTCATAACTTTGTAAATATAAAAGTGGCAAAAAAGGTTTGTATTGGTGAGTTGTAGACGGCTTTATTACCTAAGTAAATGCATTAACACAATTTAATTATTTCTTCCGGTTTAGGAGATATATTCAAAAATCGAAAATCCCCTTATTTTCACTATAGCGACCGCGGGACACGCCCCCCAGTCCCGAAAACTCGGTTTTAAGGTCACGGTTATGCCCTCTATCAAATGCAAAAAAAAAAAATTGCTGCCTATATGAAATGCAAAGTTAATGTCCAATTTTCCTGGAGTATTTCGTGATCCTCGTGATGCGGATTTCCGGCAATTCATTTCCATGCACTGCCAATGAAATTAAGGGATCGTTTGGATTGACTTTCTATTTTCAGATTACTTAGATGGATCCTTATTTGGGATATAAGGAGGGATATGAACAGAGCTGTTAAAGAATTAAATCTTTTGCTCTTTGAAATCATAGTTTTTCTTCATTCAGTACTTGAAATTCTTTTCATCGTTGAAGAATTTAACTTCAATTTACGCATTCAGCAATTCTTTACAGAAATCATGATTTATAAATCTACCAAGTGTCAATTCAACAAGAATTCAAAATAGAATTACGAAGAAAAGCTGTTTAATTCAGAATGGCCATTCAGTTGATTTGATTCTTTTGGAGAGTTAATTCAGCGCATTCAGTACGAATCAGTTACTGGAAAAATGCTAATTTACTCCCTAAAACAGTACTAACAGTTTTCAAGTTCCTTTCACGCTAGAAGAATTTGAAAAAAAATTTACATTAAATATTATAATAATCTATAACATAAAATTAGTGGAAAAAGCTTATCCGCGTGTAAGAAATTTGAGAATTTGGGAAAATTCAAGTTAAAATATAAAAAAGTATGATTTTGAAAGGTATAACATGCCTGGTCTTCACATAAACTGCCTTATTAGTGTTGCTGATGTGGTAGTTATGAAGCTTTTCGGGCATATTTTATTAACCCTCTGAACACATTATTGTATTTAATTTAATTAAATAAGCTTTTGTCACATAAATCAAAAATATATATGGGCAAAATTTTGGGAATGAGGAACAACCAACAACATTTTTTTTTTAAATCTAGTGTTAATTTATATATAAACTATTAGTATATATGTAATAGCATTTAGAAACAAATTCCGATTGTTCTAATTTGTTTGTATTATTAACTGATCACACGTATTATTCTTGTGCTTTGTCTTCGATCAAAATGGAAAAAACTTGTGAGCCCAACAAAAAGGTAACAAAATGATTATAAAAACTAGTTTTAACATGCTATTTAGTTATCGGTAGATTAAAAATACTCTGAGTTAAACTATTAACTAAATTTAAAAGAAAATTTTAGTATTGGCTGCAAGTACGGTTACTGTGAAATGAGCTATGATTTTATTGTAACATTAAAGATCGAAAATTAGTAAATGTTTGTTTGTGCTAAATAAAAACCCAAGTTTCCCAATAGCTTAGATTTTCTAAGAGATTCGAGTGTTACATCAACAAACGTAGTTATTTGTCTTAAATATTGGGTTATATTGCTAAATTTTACTATCAAGTTTCTGTAATGTTAAAGACCACATGCACTTGCATGGATATCATCCCACTTAATTATCAAAAATCGGTGGTTTTTTTTGCAGGAATTACTTACTAAGGCGAAAGTTAAAAGAAATTACATAGATAAATTAAAACAAGTAAGGAAGTCTAAGTTCGGGTGAACCGAACATTAAACCAGCGGTAATTTTCAGAACGGGATAACCATGTTATAGGCCCTAGGAGCATTTACCTAAAGTTTATACTATCTTAGCTAGTTACCTTACCGAATTATGTCAATTTATGTGATTTTCGAAATTTTCCATATTGAAAATGGGCGTGGTTGGGAAGCGATCTCGTCCAATTTCATCACCTATATTGCTAGTATATGTTGTTCCAAATTTCATGAGTCTGAAGTAATCAGTTTAAAAGTTTTGACCAGTCGAATATTCCGAAATGCCTCCCTTAAAGGTATTCGGTGCCACGCCCACATTTAACTATTTATCAAAAAATCATAACAGAATGATTGGGGGTTCATCAGTTTAAAAGTTATGACCCGTGAAATTTTCAATTATGCCTCCCTGAAAAGTGGGCGATGCCACGCCTACTTTTAACAATTGTACCGTACATTTATAAATTGCTGGAAAATCTACCTAATTCATTAAAAGTATTAAAAATTTGGAGTGATGGGCCTTCATCTCAATTCAAAAACAAGTATATCGCCGCCATTATAGGTGAATTTGAGAAAAAGTTTGACTTGAAAATATATTGGAATTATTTCGCCACATCGCACGGTAAAGGCTGCGTGGATGGAATCGGAGCAACTGCCAAGCTAACCGCTCGAAAGCATATAAGAGCTACAGACTCAAAGGCTTTCAATCGTACGCCATCACACATAATAATCGAAGAAGTTAGTCATACCGAGATAGACAAATAAACAATCTCCTGAATACCGCCAATATTTTCGAAAATGTAAGAAATGTGCGAGATATTGCTTCAGCACATCAAATTCAAATTTTGGACGGTAAAATAGTCACTTACCATACATCTAAAGATGGTTATAATTAGTGCACTTAGCATACGAGTATTATCTGCATGTTACTGTTATTGTTATTGTTGTTGTTTACAAAACACATGAAATGTTCTAAAACAAAAATAAATGTTGTTTGTTATGCGTTTCTAGTAATGTAAATACATTTTTAGCCCGATATTTATCGGTTGTGTTGAATCAAATCGCAATGTAATGTTAAAGATTTTTTTGTGAAACATTAAAGATCGCACATTTTATGTTACAAAATTGAAGCCAAAAACATTTCCTCGAATTTTGTGTCATTTTTCATTTCTTTGAACCTTTCATCATCATTTATTGGCGCTTAACCGCCTAAGCGATTTGGGCGTCGCCTATCAAAGCACGCCAGTCATTCCTTTTTAGCGATAACTGACGCCAATTGGAAACCCCAAGGGAGTTCAAGTCATCCTCCACCTGTTGTTTCCATCTCAGTCGAGGCCTCCCCCTTCCTCTGCTGCCGAATTCGGGTGACGATTGGAAAACCTTCTGGGCTGGAGCTTCTTTGTCCATTCGCATGACGTGACCCAGCCAGCGGAGCCTATGAGCTTTAATTCGCTGGACTATGGTCAGATCTGCGTAAAGCTCGTACAGCTCATCGTTAAATCTCCTTCGATACTCGCCGTCGGCATCACGGGAAGGACCATAAATCTTCCGGAGAACTTTTCTCTCAAATACTCCAAGGACCATCTCATCTTCTCTTGACATTGTCCATGAATCTGAGCCATACATCAGGACAGGTATGATGAGAGACTTATAGAGCGCGATCTTTGTTCTTCGAGAGAGGACTTTACTTCTCAATTGCCTACTCAGTCCAAAGTAGCACTTGTTCGCAAGAGTGATTCTCCGTTGGATTTCTAGACTGATATTATTTTCGGTGTTAATGCTGGTTCCCAAATAGACGAAGTCCCTCACAGTTTCAAATTTGTAACTATCAACAGTGACGTGGCTGCCAAGGCGCAGGTGCGCCGATTCTTTCTTTGATGACAGCAAATACTTCGTCTTGTCCTCGTTGACCGCAAGACCCACTTTTTTCGCTTCTTTATCCAGTCCAGAGAAGGCAGCGCTTACGGCGCGGTTGTTAAGGCCAATGATATCAATATCATCGGCATACGCCAGCAATTGCACGCTCTTGTAAAAGATTGTACCATTGCGGTTTAGCTCTGCTGCTCGAATTATCTTCTCCAGCATCAGGTTGAAGAAATCGCACGAAAGGGAGTCGCCCTGTCTGAAGCCTCGTTTGGTTTCAAATGGCTCAGAGAGGTCCTTCCCGACTCTGACGGAGCTGTTAGTATTGCTCAACGTCATTTGGCAAAGCCGTATAAGCTTTGCAGGGAAGTCAAATTCAGAACCTTTACCTTGAGAATAATATTTAGTTTTAAACTTTCGTTTTAGAATAATCGCTAATTTTTGTCAGAGAATGATCTCTCCTCCAAAGTAACTTCCAAACAATGTAACATTAAAGATCACATTAAACTTATATATTATCAACAAAACTAATCGTAGAAAAAGTTGATGGACATAAGATTAAGTGCTTTTAACCTACTTTCCTGTGGCATTGAAACAATTTTACAAATACTTAATACATAGGATACGTGAGCCAAAATAAGGGTGCGATTGTAATATTAAAGAGAATAATTTTGCCCATATGTATGTGTAATTATTTTATTCACGGTGAAATTTTTCCAGCAGTCTTTAAGAAAATTTTACACCATGTCCATTAGGGTGATTCAAAAAAATGTCGACTTGGTCTTACCCCCTAAAAAGTTAGGTATTGATGAGAAAATAAGTCTTGCAAAAAATTAGCGCTCTAACTTAACCCTTAGGGGTGGCTATTTTTTTTCGCCCTTTCCCATACATTTTGTATGGGGAAAATGGCATTTTTTTTTTCAAAGTTAATTTTCTTTTAATTTTTGAAACTTTTTGAAAATATTTTTACATGCTCTTAAAGTTGAAGCTTTGAAGCTTCCAAAATGGTAAGCCATGTGCGTTTATCTTAACTATTAAGATAATTACAGCCATTTGAAAAAGACGGAGTTTTGTACTATTGCACACACATACACAGTAACACGTTAAAATCTAGTAAATTTTAAATGGCTGTAATTATTTTAATAGTTAAGATATTTGCACATGGCATACCATTTTGGAAGCTTCAAAGCTTCAACTTTAAGAGTGTGCAAAAATATTTTGAAAAAAGTTTCAAAAATTGAAAGAAAATTCACTTTGAAAAAATGTCATTTTCCCCCATACAAAATGTATGGGAAAGGGCGAAAAAAATAGCCACCCCTAAGGGTTAAGTTAGAGCGCTAATTTTTTGTAAGGCTTATTTTCTCATCAAAACCTATAGTTTCAGGGGGTAAGACCGGCATATTTAATTATGGAAAATTTGGCAGAGCCACGTTTAATTTTAACAACTTCGAAAGTGTTTCAGTATTTTTAAAGATCTTCAACGCACAGCGAATATTGTTGAAATCGCCCTGCTATTACCATATATGAATTTGCGTTGCTCTCATATCTACAAGTTGTACGGGCAATTCACATTTTTGACGGATAACTACCTGAGTGCGTTTATATTACGTTCAGCTGAAACGCATGCCTTTTATGAATATAAAAAAATTCGGAGCTCTTTCCTGGTTTTATTAGTCACTAGTCGCGGGCACCAGGACTTCGTAGGCGTATAATTTTTGGCGATAACTCCAAAACCGGTTGAGATACGGAAAGTTGAGTGTCGAGCAATCCAACGAAAAAAGCTTCATTCAATTCCATTCATTACTTTCAGAGTGATACGGCCACCAACATACGGACAGACAGACACACACAAATTTTTAAAATGGTTGATTTGGATTCTACTCGCTTAATAATGCTTCCCCCAATCAATTTTGTTATTGATATCTGCCATGTACAGACATCGACCTGTTACAATTTTATTATATGTAGAGATATACATACGTCAGTTTTGAAAAGCGAAAAAAATCAAATCTTTTTTTTTTTGGGTTTATACTTTGAAATATGGAAATTCTTTCCAAATATTAGTATTTTGTTTCGATTTTTTTAGTCAATAATAACTAGTAGTGGAATTAATTTCCATTTAATTGTATAGCAGAAACCATTTGAAATGTATTTTAAAATTTGCACAAAGTTCAGGGGAGTAAATCGGTCATCTAAACTTTCAACTTCTTCGGCAGATTTTGTATGAAATTTCTGAGGACTCAGTTTGGTAGGCCAGTATAATTATGTGCAAGTTAGAACTAGCTGAAATATTTTCCTGATTTTCAAGAAACATTTTCGTCGATGCTGTTGAGTAATTTTTTTATGCGAAATTAAATTTTGTTCATGCGTTGCATGAAAGAAATTACTTAACACCCTCATCGAAAAAAATTCTTAAAAATCAGGAAAATATTTCAGTTAGTTCTAACTTTCACATTATACCACTGAAATTGATTGTCCTACAAAACTAAGAAAAATCTGCCAAAACCGTTGAAAATTTGGATGGCCATTTTGCTAAGCTCCCCTGAACTTTGTGCAATTTTTAAAGACATCTTTAATTTTGTGTCTAACTGTACATATTACTAAAGTGCCTGAAAAAAGCTCATAAAAGCAATAAATCCTCGATTTTACAATCGACGTGGCTGTTTGGTAGTATCCCGGCTTTTTACAAGTCTTCAATGGGTGACCGGAGTTCTGGTCGGTTATAGTGTCGAATTCGGGACATTGTTTAGCATGGATAAGAAACGGGTTAATCAAAATGACAACACCTTAAAGGCACAGTAGGGATGGCAGCTATTTTAGTTTTGTAAGCCCAAAGGTTTCGAGATCCCGAATATGTATTATTTAGATATTTTATACATTTTAAGAAACAAACTGAAGACAGTACATAAATATTATTATAAGAGTTTAAATATATCCTATAACTTTTTCTTTACAAAAGAGCCATATTTTTATATTAGTACAAGACCGGGAATAATCAAACACCTTCTTACGGTTTCTCCTGCTTTGGAAGTTAATGCAAATCAACAAGCGAAAAAAGTTAGGGATTTTATAAAATTTCTCTCCATTCAGAAGTGGGCTGCAATATTAGGTGTTAATTTGTATACCCTGCTTTTATGATTGTATATAAAACCAATAGCTTAAAAAACTGCCTTAATCCAACTTAATGTCATATTATTCGTAAGAAACTAGCTATTTTAAATATTCGGGATTTTTTAACTTCTTTTCGAGATTTCGGGACTTATAAAAAACAATCCCGGGATTGACTTCAAATGTCAAAGAAAAAAAAAAAATATATAATGACAACATTTCATGATACAATAAGCGCACCAGTAGGAAATTGCAACAGTGAGGGACGTTTCTGACATCTTACTTAAGTATTAGGATTTATCACAATATATCTATGTTGCGGTGTTGCATCTACAGCTTATGTGCTTATTATTAAGGGAATTCACAAAGTCTTTTATAGTTTTATGTACAATTTCAACAACACAACACTTGAGAGCACTATATGAGTTGAATGTTGCCCTGCAAAAATCGAGAGTACTCTATTTCCTATCCAAAGAGTACTCCGATTGGAGCATCAGAGTACTCCAAATGTAATCCTTTTTTATATAAAAATTATGCTAAAATTAACATTGCGATGTCCTAAGACTGGACCACCTACTCCAACCTTCTCTTTGTTTCTGCTACTCCATGGAGTACCTACAGTCAGCGTACTTTGCAATGTACTCCAATGTTGTTACTCCTTGGAGTATATACTGCCAGAGCGATAGTGTCGTGATTTTCGTCGATAAGGCACGAGCAATGATCGACTTTCAAAAAGCTGAAGGTGGTCCGATAAGGTATACAAAGGATTACTATTGGAGTACTCCAGTATCAAAAAATTGGAATACATAATCCAAAGATTTTTGCAGGGTGTGTCTGAATACATTAAATTAAATTTTCATACAAATTTGACAGAAAATATTGAATTTTTGTGTTCGTGGTTCTTTTACTTTTCAAACTAGAGAAAACGAAAAAAAACAAGGAAAAGCAAAATAGCACACCTGCACATTGGGTTGCTTAATTTTATTGCGCTATTCAAATTTTATATAAGAAATGACAACAAAGAAAATATGACAGTTTTAAATTTTGAATTGCCTAATTTCTTTTGATTTTTTCTAATTTTAATTAGTACATACACAGAAAAGTTTTAATGACTTTTGACATGTGATTAGTGTTGTAAACCAAATGCTGGAAAAGAACTAAACAATCATACAGTGCTTGTCAGCTGAAGCATCCTCGCGAATAACGTTCTAAGTGTAATTTTTTCAAAACCGGTTTCATTGCATAAAACATTTTGTATTGCTCTCCAGATAACAAATTTTCTAAAATTTTACACCAAAACTGTAAAAATGCATTTAAAAATAGTAGGGTAATTTTAAGTGACATACATTATTTTGCAGTGTGATGGGGTGTGGCTGCTGTGCGACCTTGCCCAATCCCGAATCTTGCGTCCTCGTTCGTACACTCTGGGCAACGTGAGCTATCTAGGCTCGCGGCAGAAAGAGAGGGAGCCCCGGTGGGGCCACTCTGACATACTTGGTTTAAGGGCTCACCGAGGTCTTTTGCGCAGCGTCTGTTCACCATGAGGTGCGGCTGCAAGCGGGCGTCTGTCTTGAAGCAAGCGGCTCGCTATATAAATGTGTAAATATTTTCCAAAAACCCCAAAACGGGTTGTGCGCTGAGCTTGGGACCCGCCACGTAAAAAACTTAATCCCAATGAAAACTAATGTACCAAAGCCTCGGATGAGAACCCCCTTTAATGTTGACGACCCGGCAAAACGAATAAGGAATAATGATTTGGATATTAGGGCATGTACCGGGAATGTCCGGACCCTTTCAAGGGACGGTACCGCTGCTCGACTGGTTGATGTCCTCGTAGGCGCAAAGGCCGACATCACCGCCCTGCAGGAAATGCGATGGACGGGGCAAGGAAAGACGACCATCGGTCCTTGTGACGTATATTATAGTGGCCAGGCATGCGGCAAAGCGCGTGGTGTAGGATTCGTGGTGGGGAAGAGACTTCGCCGCCAAGTATTAGCGTTCACTCCTGTGGACGAGCGTCTCGCTGCGATCCGCATCAAGGCGAGGTTTTTCAACATAAAATTTATCTGCGCCTATGCGCCGACTGAGGAGACGGACGACGCAGAGAAGGACTCTTTCTACGATAAACTTGAACAGACTTATGATCGCTGCCTTCAGCATGATATCAAAATCGTGCTCGGCGACTTTAATGCCAAGGTGGGCAAGGAAGGTGTCTTTGGTCCTACAGTTGGAAAATTCAGTCTCCACGATATAACATCCCCCAACGGCACTAGGTTGATTGACTTCGCCGCTGCTCGCAATATGGTCATCAGTAGTACCAGGTTCCAGCATAAGCGAATACACCAAGCCACATGGCTGTCCCCTGATCAAAGAACTAGAAACCAGATGGATCATGTCATGATCGACGGCAGACACAGCTCCACCGTTCTGGACGTGCGTACCCTACGTGGTCCCAATATCGACTCGGACCATTATCTTGTTGCAGCCAAGATACGCACACGCCTCTCTGCAGCGAAGAAAGTGCGCACAGTAACGGAAGGAAAGTTTGACGTCGAGAAGCTGCGCATGACACAGACAGCTGATAATTTCTCCACTCGACTCTCACACCTGCTATCAGAGGGCAATCCTCGACCTAAAGATGTAACCGAGCAATGGAAGCATATCTCTCACTCATTGCGTACCGCCGCTGATGCCACTATAGGGTTTCAGCGAGCCCGCAAGAACAACTGGTACGATGAGGAATGTAGCACTGCCTCGGACAAAAAGGACGCTGCATACAGGGAGACGTTGCGAACAGGCGCAACCCGCAGTGTATGGCAACGCTATAGTGAGGCGAGGAAGGAAGAGAGGCGCCTTTTCAGAAAAAAGAAACGTTTGCCGAAAGGCGTGAGTGTGAGGAGCTTGAGATGCTGGCTGACAGGAATGATGCCCGAAAATTCTATGAAAAGATCCGGCGGATGGCGGAAGGTTTAAAGACCGAGGCAAGTTCCTGTAAGGACAATAACGGCGACCTGGTAACCGACGTACAGAATGTACTTAAATTATGGAGGGAGCACTTCTCCTCACTGCTAAATTGCGAGGGAGACGTCGAACCCGATACCCCAATCCCTGACGATGGAAAAGTCGTCCCACCACCTGACTATGATGAAGTGAGGATAGCTATATCCCGGATCAAAAACAACAAATCGCCTGGGAAAGACGGACTACCCGCCGAGCTGTTCAAACACGGAGGCGAAGAGCTGGTAAAAAGCATGCATCAGCTCTTATGCAGAATATGGTCAGATGAGTGCATGCCTCCAGATTGGAATTTAACTACGGCGGAATCAGTATTCTTAATATCGCATATAAGGTTCTTTCTAGCGTATTGTGTGAAAGACTGAAGCCCATCGTAGACAAACTGATTGGACCTTATCAGTGTGGCTTTAGACCTGGTAAGTCTACCATCGACCAGATTTTCACGATACGCCAAAGCCTGGAGAAGACCCATGATAAAAGAATCGACACTCACCATCTCTTTGTCGATTTTAAAGCCGCTTTTGACAGCGCAAAAAGGAGTTGCCTGTATGCCGCCATGTCTGAATTTAACTTCCCTGCAAAGCTTATACGGCTTTGCCAAATGACGTTGAGCAAAACCAACAGCTCAGTCAGAATCGGGAAGGACCTCTCTGAGCCATTTGAAACCAAACGAGGCTTCAGACAGGGCGACTCCCTTTCGTGCGATTTCTTTAACCTAATGCTGGAGAAGATAATTCGAGCAGCAGAGCTAAACCGCAATGACACAATCTTTTACAAGTGGGTCTTGCAGTGAACGAGGACAAGACGAAGTATCTGCTGTCATCAAAGAAAGAATCGGCTCACCTGCGCCTTGGCAGCCAAGTCACCGTTGATAGCTACAAGTTTGAAACGGTGAGAGACTTCGTCTATTTGGGAACCAGCATTAACACCGAAAATAATATCAGTCTAGAAATCCAACGGAGAATTACCCTTGCCAACAAGTGTTACTTTGGACTAAGTAGGCAATTGAGAAGTAAAGTCCTCTCCCGACAAACAACGATCACGCTCTATAAGTCTCTCATCATACTAGTCCTGATGCACGGCTCGGAATCATGGACAGTGTCAAGAGAAGATGAGATGGCCCTTGGAGTATTTGAGAGAAAAGTTCTCCAGAAGATTTATGGTCCTTCCCGTGATGCCAACGGCGAGTATCGAAGGAAATTTAACGATGAGCTGTACGAGCTTTACGCAGAAATGACCATAGCTCAGCGGATTAAAGCCCAAAGGCTCCGCTGGCTGGGTCATGTTATGCGAATGGACAAAGAAGCACCAGCACAGAAAGTTTTCCTATCGACACCCGAATTCGGCAGCAGAGGAAGGGGGAGACCTCGACTGAGATGGAAACAACAGGTGGAGGATGACTCGCTACAAAGGAATGACTGGCGTGCTTTGATACGAAACGGCCAAAATCGCCTAGGCGGTTAAGCGTCATTATGACGCAAGCCAAGATAAGATTAGACATTATTTTGCATAGAAGCGTCGAAAGTTATTCGAAAAGGCACTGGAAGATCATAAGGAAGGTGTAAACCTGACAAGGGCCTAGGAATCGGGGGTCAAAGGCGGCAAAAAATGACCCTAACTTCACTTATTTTATAATGAATGATTTTCACATATTTGACGTAGATTACCACCCCGCGTCAGTATCAAGTGTTGTTAGACCCGTACCAGTGACAAGGCTCCAGCCAGACACCCACAGTTCGCGGATTTGCCTATGGAACTTTATTCTGTTGTACCAATTTCACGCATTTGGGCCACTTCGGCTGCTTTTAACTAACCAATATTTTCCCATTTTTTGTAGAGTACTACCCTCAGGCTTTTTTAGACTTCGTCCCATGGCAAAAACTTCAGCCAGACACCTTAAAACTCGGGAAATTTCACTACTTTTTACTGCGCTTTCACATGTTTAAGCGGGTTTGCCCAACTTTGGCCTTTTTAAATAACAGATCTTCACACATGTGTCGTAAAATGTAGAATCAAGCATTTCCAGACATCATCCTATGGAAAAAACTTCAGCCAGACACCTCAAAGTGGTTTGTCCCACTTTTAAATTGTAGTTTCAGTAATTTTTAGACTTCGTTCCATGGCAAAAACTTCAGCCAGACACCTCAAAACTCAGGAAATTTCACTAATTTTTACTGCGCTTTCACATGTTTAAGCCGGTTTGACAAACGTTGGCTACTTTTAAATAACAGATCTTCACACATGTGTCGTAAAATGCTACCCTTAAGTAGAATCACGCATTTCCAGACATCATCCCATGGAGAAAACTTCAGCCAGACACCTCAAAGTTCGGGAGCTTTTATTTTTCTATTAATTCGCTTTCTCTTGTTTGTCCCGCTTCTACTGCTTTTAAATGATGAATCTTTTCACATGTTTCGTAGGACAATACCGTTAAGTAATTTCAATCATTTCTAGACTTCGTCCCATAGCAAAAACTTCCGCCAGACACCTCTAAGCTCGGGATTTTCACTAATTTTTACAGAGATTTCACTTGTTTCAACAGGTTTCTCCAACTTTGACTACGTTTAAACGGCGGATATTTACACATGTGTCGTATAGCACTACTATTAACTAATATCACGCGTTTTTAGACTTCGGCCCATCACAAAAACTTCAGCCAGACACCTCAAAGCTCGGGATTTTCACTAATTTTTAAAGAGATTTCACTTGTTTCAGCAGGTTTCTCCAACTTTGACTACGGTTAAACGGCGGCTCTTTACACATGTATCGTATAACACTGCCATTAACTAATATCAGGCATTTTTAGACTTCGGCCCATGGCAAAAACTTCAGCCAGACACCTCAAAGCTCGGGATTTTCACTAATTTTTACAGAGATTTCACTTGTTTCAGCAGGTTTCTCCAACTTTGGCTGATCTTTACACATGTGTCGTATAACACTACTATTAACTAATATCAGGCGTTTTTAGACTTCGGCCCATTACAAAAACTTCAGCCAGACACCTCAAAGCTCGGGATTTTCACAAATTTTTACAGAGATTTCACTTGTTTCAGCAGGTTTCTCCAACTTTGACTACGTTTAAACCTCGGATCTGTACACATGTATCGTATAACACTGCCTTTAACTAATATCAGGCATTTTAAGACTTCGGCCCATGACAAAAACTTCAGCCAGACACCTCAAGGCTGAGGAAATTTCATAATTCTTGCTGCGATTTCACATGTTTAAGCGAGTTGGTCTAACTTTGGCTGCTTTTTAAAGGCAGATAGTTTCACATTTGTCATAGAACACCACCCTTGAGTGGTATCAGGTACTTTTGGACTTCGCTCCATGTAAAAAAACTTCAACCAGACACCTCAAAACTGAGGAATTTTTATAATTCTTACTGCACTTTCACATGTTTAAGCGAGTTTGTCCAACTTTGGCTGTTTTTGTAAGGCAGATCTTTACACATGTGTCGTAGAACACTATCTCTAAGTAGTATCAGGCATTTTTAGACTTCATCCCATGGAAAAAACGTCAGCCAGACACCTCAAAACTGAGGAATCTATTATATTAATAGGCTAACAACTTTTACATATAAATATTTGCCAAGCTTAAACCCATACTAAATATGCATAAATATTTATGAAATGCATATGGATTGGGGTGAAGTCTACAAGGGCGCAAAGATAGAGGTCGTCGACTGGAAGGACATTCCAGCTCGTCCAAGGGCAAGGGCGTGGATTCCGGCCATCCCTGACGAACCCGACAGAATTCTCGGGATGCTACGGCTAATGAATCCGTCCCTCCCAACGCATGACTGGAGTGTTAATCTGGTCGGGGATGCGGTGGGGCCCGACAGACAGGTGGTGTTCACCATTAATAAAGAGTCAATCGAGCCCCTCAAAAGGTGCAATGGCCTAGTACACTACAGCGTAGGCCAGATCGTTATCCACGTATATCGGGGTGACGCTCAGCGCGCTACCTTCTCGGCTGCTCCGGGGGAACCGGAAAACGAATTACCAGAAGAGGAAGCGGAGGATTCCGATGCGGAAAGCATGTTATTCGCACGTCCCTTGCCGATAGTGCTGTGAACAACTCGGAGATGGAGGACAGCCTACAGGACGAGGAAGTCCTCGACGTCACGGTGGTAGCAGCCAACGCTGAGCGATTAACATCTAACGCTACAGGCAGCAGGACTCCTGCAACGCCATATCGGGCAGTTAATCGGAACAACTCGTCGTTGATAGGCAACCTCCGGGATGGGGCAAACCTCGACGACATGGGGACGGCAGGGAAGTCTGTGCGCTCTCATGTTGGTGGTGCTTCAGATTAATCTGCACAAATCTAAAGTGGCTTCGGCTGCTTTAAGTAGTCGTCTTTCTAAAGGCGACGTGGATGTGGTCCTCATCCAAGAACCCTGGGTCAATAGCTCGAGAATCTGCGGATTGGCGACTAAGGGCTTTAAGCTCATTCGAGCCAGCGAGGAGAGCAAAGTCCGAACGTGTATTTTGGTCAAGTCTGAGTTGAACTCCTTTCTCCTACCTAACTACACCAATGGTGATATTACCGCTATCAGTCTAACGGTCGACAGCACCCGCCTGACGGTTGCGTCGGTCTATATGCCCTACGACGCCGAAGAACCCCCACCACAAACGGAGGTGAAAGACCTGGTGTCAAATTTCTGCATGGGTAATCTTATTATTGGAGCGGACGCTAATGCTCACCATGTCCAATGGGGGAGTTCCGATATCAATGCCAGGGGCGAGTCTCTGTTTGATTTCCTCTTAACAACCAACCTGGTAATTTGCAACGTGGGTAATGAGCCTACTTTTATCACTAAGACCCGTAGGGAGGTCATAGACCTCACTATCTGTAGTGAAGACGCTTATGGGTGGGTCAGAAAATGGCGGGTTCTGGAAGAACATTCATTCTCCGACCACCGTTACATAGAAATGGTTTTAGACTTTATTGTAGAACAACCAATCATGAAGCGCAATCCACGTAACACAAATTGGCAGTTACACAATGAAATATTAGACAGAGACCTCCCAGTACTGCCCTCACAAGCCCCCTCATCAGTAGAGGAGCTGGAGGATCTTGTTACTACATTTACATCGGCGCTCGCAAATGCTCTAGGACAGGCTTGTCCAGTGCGAAAACCACGGGGTAAACACAGGCCACATTGGTGGTCCTACGATTTGGACTCGTTCCGCAAATCATGCCGGAAACAATTTAACAAGGCCAAGAGCCTCGGCTCTGAGCCTCATTGGCACGAATATAAAGCTAAACTTAGGGCCTACAAAAAAGCTCTGAGACAGGCGAAGAGAACTTCGTGGAGAAATTTCTGCACTGGCGTCGAAAAGGACGACGACACAGCGAGACTTAGACGAGTCCTCTCGAAAAGTCAAACAGCCATCAGCTATTTGCGAAAAACTGACGGATCCTGGACCAGCACGGAAGAGGAAACCCTTGAGCTGCTCTTGAATACACATTTTCCGGGGAATCTGCATGACGCACCACTAGTACCTGCAACAAACCTGGCAGTAAAAATACCCATCACTGAGGAAAGGGTAAGGTGGGCAGTTAAGAGCTTTGAACCGTATAAGGCTGCCGGGCCGGACGGGATTATCCCCGAGCAACTTATAAACACGTTGGAGACATCAGCTAAATGGCTGGTATTTCTCTTCACAGCCTGCCTGGCTCTCAACCACATTCCGGGCTCCTGGAGAAGCGCCACGGTAGTGTTTATCCCTAAGGCTGGGAAGGCATCCCACTACGAGCCAAAAGACTACAGACCGATCAGTCTCTCGTCCTTTGTACTCAAAACCTTTGAGAGGATACTAAGCGACTACCTCTCAACGACTATTGATAGCAACCTTATTTCTAGCTATCAGCATGCATACACCAAGGGTAAATCAACAGAAACCGCTCTGCACAGCCTAGTATCGGTCATTGATAAATCGCTGTGTGAAAAGGACTACTGTCTCGTGGCCTTCCTAGACATTGAGGGGGCTTTCAACAATATAAGCCCGGAGGCTATCAACTCCGCTCTAACTAATCTGGGCGTAGATAGACTTCTAACTGGTTTAATTGACCAACTTTTAAGGGGAAGGAAAATAGCTTCTTCACTTGGTACGGCGGACTTAGTATCAACCCGGGGAAAGTGGAACTTGTTCTCTTCACCAACCGGTACAAACTACCGCCACTAAGCCTACCAGAACTAGATGGCACGCACCTGGGCTTGTCGGATAAGGCCAAGTTTCTAGGCATAGTTCTGGACAGGAAACTGAATTGGAAGGAGAATGTTCTTCAGCGCCAGAAGAAAGCTTGCATCGCTCTTTACACATGCAAAAGAGCCATTGGCAAAAAATGGGGGCTCAGCCCTAGAGTATGCAGTTAGATCTACACGGCCATCATTCGTCCAATCATGCTATATGGAGTCGTCGTATGGTGGCCTGCGCTGAGCAAGGCAACATACCTGAATCTCTTGCGGAAAGTCCATAGATCCAATATGATCTGTATAAGCGGTGCGCTAAGGACAACGCCCAACGAAGCCCTCCAGGTCATTCTGGGCATTTTGCCACTTGATCTGGAAGGGTTTCGGTCAGCAGCGGCATCAGCTCTGCGCCTAAGAGAAACCTCCAGTTGGGGTGCGGGTACTATTGGACACTCCAGTATTCTGGAATCTTACAGCTTTCTCCCTCTAAGCACAGATCGTTGTGCGACCACTACAGTCGGTGATAGCTGTTTCAAAATAAACATTCCCAGCAGAGAAGACTGGGAGAGGACGGATTGGTGTCCCGAAACAAATAGTGGCACTTCCATATACACCGACGGCTCGAAGTTGGACGGCAGAGTTGGAGGAGGGGTTTATTCAAGGGATTTGGACCTTGAGCTCTCCTTCAGACTACCTGATCATTGTAGCGTCTTCCAGGCGGAAGTCTCGGCAATCCTAGACGCCGCGGCCTGGTTAAGCAAACGTGTTATCGGAGAAGATATCGCTATTTTCAGCGATAGCCAAGCGGCCATCAAATCCATTGGCTCATACACGTTCAACTCTGAACTGACGCTCAGCTGTCGTCGATCTCTTCAGGAGATGGCCCAACAGAACCGCGTAAACCTCATATGGGTCCCGGGACATAGGGACATTGAGGGAAACTGTAAGGCAGATGAGCTTGCCAGGCAGGGCACGACCAAGCAGATTCTTCAGGATAAAGAGCGCTTAGGTATGCCGTTTGCCACATGCAAACTAATGCTGAAGGAGCACACACTCCGTCAAGCCAACGAAAGATGGCTGCAATCCCCAGGGTGTCGGATATCGAAACAAACCTGGCCAAAATGGGATCTTAAAAGGTCTAGACGCATTTATGCCCTAACTAGGATGGAAATCTGCATATTGATAGGGGTATTAACCGGTCACTGCCTAATTGGTAGGCATGCAGAAAGGCTAAGTGTGCCCTACCGACGATGCTGCAGGAGTTGCAAAGATGATGAGGAGGAGGAAACAGTGGAACACCTCATCTGCAACTGTCCGGCTTTAAGCGGCGCGAGAACGCGCTTTTTGGGAGTTCCGTTCCTGGATAGCCTAAGCCAGATCGCGGAACTGGACATAAAGGACTTGATGGCCTTCATAAAGTCATCTAAGTGGTTCGAGGAGGAGTAACGGTGTCGGTTTAGGAGTGTCAGTCCCGGGATTCTGCTATGTGGAAAATCCCAACAACTCAGGGATTTTCCATTTGGCTGGGTCCCGGGACTGACTTTCCTTGTGTTTGTGGTATCACAACGGGCCTTTCAAAACTGGCCTAAGTGTGCCTCTGCGGCAGCCACTTGAACCTACCATATGGATTTGTTGGCATACCTCTAAGACAGTGCACAATTATCTAATATATAACCAATCCTGCTTCATTTATCTGTAATAAGCGAATGAAAATTTCTCATGCCACTTGAATTGGTTATCTGACAATCAATTTGTACATAAAGCGATAGCCCAGTGGGAAGCGTCGGGGGTAGTGGTCGAGCGGTTAATGGTTCAAGTACAGCTGTCGGCCACATTTTTTTTTTTTTTTGTCATTGAAAATTGTTTTTATTTTTTCAATATATAAATATTTCTTATCTTGACTTTTTTAAAATTATTATGTTTGTGATCGCTATTTTCGAGAAAAAAAAAATTGCTGAATATTTTTAGTTGACGGTAAGCATATGCATACATACCACCCATTACAGAAATGCTATAACCGCTTATTCAATTTGGGTTTTTTTGTCTAATTTTTGATGATATAAGATCGAAGTTGCGAAATTTTTTCAAACACAGTAGTCTATTTCGGTAGATTAGTTCTATAAATTTTAGTGATTTCTACCGTTTGAGACAAAGTTGCTGATAGACTCCCCATTTTAAAATATAAAAATCGACAACATATTTAATATGTACTTAAATTTTGAACTAAATCAAGTTGTTAGCGGTCGTCTTAAATTTTACGGCAACAACTGATTTCTATTCATATGTACATATGTATTAACTTTCAAAAGGGCAGATTTGCAACCCGAGCCCCAAACAAGACTAGACCAAATTAAATAGAAAAATTAATATATATTTTTTCTTTAAATCAAATAAAAAATCCATATAAATTGTCTTAAATATTGATAAGTTATGGTTAAAGCTGGAAAATCCTCAAACTTTTTTGACCTAAACAGAATTTGTAATTTACCCCCTCTAAAAAGATTTAAAAACACGCCTGTATAATAAATTTCTATAAAAAGAACTCATTTTCTGCAAAATGAACCTTTCAATCTTTCACTCACCAAGCTCCTCCTTTTATTAGAGAAACTATTTTCATTCTCTCGCTCATTGCCCATACAGCTTGAATTGGTGATTTGACAATAAATTCGTAGATAGTGGGAAAGTAGGTAATGCATTACCTTTTTCATCCATGAAAAGAAGCATGAGCAAAGTAACGCATGAAAAAATATTTGAAAAATCTTCCCATGTAATGTATTTCGTAAGGTATTATTTTTCAAAAACATTACTTTTCCTATGACATTGCTGTAGAAAAAGGAATGCATGAATTCCATTATTCATAAAAAATTTTATAGAAGATATACATTATACATGAAAAAATATTTGAAAAATCTTCCCATGTAATGTATTTCGTAAGGTATTATTTTTCAAAAACATTACTTTTCCTATGACATTGCTGTAGAAAAAGGAATGCATGAATTCCATTATTCATAAAAAATTTTATAGAAGATATACATTATTTTATAAATTACCTTTTCCCACTGGGTAAAGCAGTAGAGCAGTGGTTAGCGCATCGGATAGCGAGCGAACTGTTGTAGGTTCGAGAACAGCTCCGGGCTACAATTTTTTTTTTTCATTGAAAATTTTTTTTTTCTTTTTTAAAACATCTTTAGGTATATGAGTATTTGTAATCTTGATTTTTTATAAGCTCATTAAAATTTCATAAGACATATTTTTATATTTGTGATACTTTTTTCGAAAAAACCTTACTGCGAATATTTTCATAAATATACATACATACCACCCATTATAGAAGTGAGATAACCGCTTATACAATTTGGGGTTTTTGGTAAGTTTTTCCGAAAATTAAAATTTTTTTAAACATACCCTCATATTCATAAAAAATAAAATTGGTTTATAAAGCTTTTTAAAATGACATTTTCATAAAAATTTTGAATAATAAGAGCTTAATAAACCTTTTATATTTTTTATGAATAAGGGGGATATTGTTCTGTTTATCGGACTTCGGTAGATTATTTCTATAAATTTTGAAATATAAAAATCCATAATTTTTCACAGGTCCTTAAATTTTGTACTAAACGAAGTGGTTAGAGGTCAACTAAAATATTACTAAAGACAACAACTCATTTCTATTCATCCAGATTTACAACCCGAACACCAAACAAGTCTAGACAAAATTTGACCACTTTTGAATAAAAAAAAAAAAAAATCAATATAAAATGTCTTTTTAAATACTTCTAAGTTATGGTTAATGAAAAAAGCTAGAAACCCTCAAACTGTTTTTCCAAAAGGCTACATTTTGCCCGGTTTCAATATACCTACATATTTTTTTTTTTTTTTCAAAAATCAAATCAAAAATCAATATAAAATGTCTTTTTAAATATTTTCAAGTTAGGCTTAAGGAAAAAAGCTAGAAAACCCTCAAACTGTTTTTGCATAAGGTTAGATTTTGTGAGGTTTAACCACTTTTGAATAACTTTTTTTTTAAATCAACATACCCACATTTTTTTTTTAAATCAAATCAAAAATCGATATGAAATGCTATAACCGCTTATACAATTTCTTTTTTTTTTTTTTGGTAAATATTTCTGACTGCTCTAATTTTTGAAGATGTAAGCTGAAATTAGCAAATTTTTTTCAAACATAGTGGTCTGTTTATTCAATTTCGGTAGATTATTTCGATAAATTTCACGATTTCTATCGATTGAGATAGAGTTGCTGATAAATTCCTTATTTAAAGTATAAAAATCGACAACATATTTTATGGATACTTAAATTTTTAAAAGGGCAGATTTGCAACCCGAGCCCCAAACAAGTCTAGACCAAATTGAATAGAATTTTTTAAAAATCAATATACATTTTTTTTTCTTTAAATCAAAAGAAAAATTCATATAAAGTGTCTTTTAAATATTGCTAAGTTATGGTTAAAGAAAAAAGCTAGAAAACCCTCAAACTTTTTTTGACCTAACCAGAATTTGTAATCACCCTCACTAAAAAGTTTTAAAAACACGCCATGTATAATACATTTTTTTAAAATACAACCCATTCTTCTCTAAATTGAATGTGTAACTATTTTCGTTCTCTCGCTCATTAATACTCTTTAATATTACACGAACTCATATTTCCAAATTTCCACCCCTTCAAAATAAACGTCTAGCCAATTTCATACTCATATCTATTTATATACACATATACATATATGCGTAAACACTCCAATTCTCTCGCTCATTGAGTTCAAATAGTAGATTCGGCCAAAGAGAATATATCAACAAGAGCCGTCACTCGTTATAAATGCAAGGAAAAAGATGGATGCCGTTTTCTTTCAGGGTTTCTGTAATTTTGTTTTCCTCAGTTTTGTAAATTCGACAGCTGGTAAATTTTTGTTTCGACTCTTGTGTTATTTCAGTTCTCGTCTATTTTATTTTACATATTTTGTTCTGATTAGACAATAACATATTTATATCGAAATTACCGAAACCCTGAAAGAAAACGGCATCCATCTTGTTCGTTGCTTTCATAACGAGTGGTGGCTCTTGTTGATATATTCTCTTTGATTCGGCGTTGAACTCCAAATAGATGGCGTCGGCGCGAATAGCCAATTTGTTTCCGCATGAGAGTTGCCCCAATATGTGTTGTTATGTACCAAAGGATTAAAAAAAAGTGACAATTTGTTTTTCTCATATCTCGCACGCTTTATTATAAACGAAAATAGTTTAAAAATAAAATTTTTAAGAAAGAAGCAATCAATGTTTAAACTTTCCGTATTGAAATTCATAAAAAAAAAAAAAAATAGATTGAAATAGATACACCCATTGCCGTCAATTTTATATAATATGAAATTTTCCTTTTTTAAAAAAATAAAAATCAAACATCTTTTTCATATAATTCTATAATAAAAATGAAATAACTATGGTCGCCATATATTCCAAAGTTTTAAATTTTCTATTACATATATTTATAATAAAATGTAAAATGTAATTTAACTATACAATTTTTTGGGAAAACGTAATCAAAATTATATTTTTTCCATAAAACTCTAATATGTATGTATATATCTATATAGAGATTCAAAAGCCCAATAAAGCTTCACTTAATTGTAGAATTCCATATTAAAAAAATTTATTCAAGGAATTGATTATGGACAGGACAACAAGGGCATGAGAAGTTGCAGGCTGAATTGGGTATCTTGAAACCGCTAGAACTGCTCGGAAAAATTCCGATGTAATAGATTTGTTTAAAATGAAATTCTACAAAGTTTTATATTTTCATAACACCATTATTAAAATGTGAAATAGGCCAACCATGATAATGAGAGAGAAATTATTTGCACTACCTGGCTCATTGAGTACCTGGGTCCATTACTTATATTAATAGTCTAAATTTGTTGTTGGTATATTGTTAATTTTTAAAATTCTGATTCTCATAAAGCCTAATTGCAGAATTTGATAACTGCTTTGTGCATAAGGTAATGCCGCGGCGGTGAGCGTATGGAATACGGTGTGCACAGGTGCAAAACCCGGTTACGGAATTTTCTTTTTTTTTCTAAAATTATGTTTTTTTAATATTTAAAAACCTTTAATCTTAACTATTACAATTTATTTAACCTAAATTTTTTTTTTTTCTACGCCTGCTCAAAACGATCGCATAAATTAGTAGTTATTTGTTAAGCACAATCTCATCATTCCATTAATCAAGCGCAACATAAAATCTCGAAAACCGAATATTTGCATGGCATTTGCCATAAAGAATTTTGGAAAGGGCTGCTATAATTTAATATTTTTATTATATAATAACAGCCACTATTTTGTTAACTATGATGGCCTCATTTTGACTATATATGAGTGTTTAAGGTATACATACATTTAAGTTGGTCGAGGACGGCCACGGGCCTAAAGGCAGCTATTGACAAAAAGTTGATCAGATGTTTGAATAAGTTCAACTATTTTAAATTGGTCGAATTTCGACCACGGGATATACTAGTTTTTATAATTCTTACTGCACTTTCACATGTTTAAGCGAGTTTGTCCAACTTTGGCTGTTTTTGAAAGGCAGATCTTTATACATGTGTCGTAGAACGCTATCTCTAAGTAGTATCAGGCGTTTATAGACTTCATCCCATGGAAAAAAAGTCAGCCAGACACCTCAAGGCTGAGGAGTTTTCATAGTTCTTACTGCGCTTTAGGGCGGATCTTTTAACATGTGTTATAGAAGACCACCTTAAGTTTTATCAGGTACTTTTAAACTTCGCCACATGTCAAAAACTTCAGCCAGACACCTCAAAACTGAGGATTTTTATAATTCTTGCTGCGATTTCACATGTATAAGCGCGTTGGTCTAACTGTGGCTGCTTTTGAAGGGCAGATATTTTCGCATGTGTTATAGAAGACCACCCTTAAGTTGTATCAGGTAGGTACTTTTATACTTCACCCTATGTCAAAAACTACAGCCAGTGTATGTATATATGTATGCATAAGTGTGTACAGGCACTTGCATATATACGCTCACACATGTGAAAAAATTTGGGTTTTGATCGCTGGGTGAAATTTAAGTAAAGGCTAACCGAAGGTCAGGATGCGTCCGGGATCAGTTGCTGCAAGAAATACCACATCTGAACACTTTGTATGGGCTAAACTGTTCTAATTTGCTCGATCATGTCCTATGGAGAGATCAATTGTGAAAAAAACCGAGCTTTGGGGTGTTTGGCTGAAGTTTTTGTCATGGGAGGATCTCCAAAATTGCCTGATACCACTTAAGAGTAGTGTCCTACGACACATGTGTAAATATTCGCCTTTTAAAAATAGTCAAAGTTGGACAAACCTGCTTAAACAGTCGAAAGCATAGTAAGAATTATGAAAACTACCCAGATTTAAGGTGTCTGATTAAAGTGTTTCTCATAAGGTGTCTAAGCTGAAGTTAAATGGTGGGCGGAGAGTAGTTTATTATTATATGTATTTAGTTATTGGCTAAGGAGTATGAGCTGTGGCACAGTGGTTGACGTACCCAACTCACACTCCGGCGGTCAGGGTTCGAATCCCGCCGCCGCCGGTATTTTTTAATTATTAATTTTTATACCTTTCATGAACATGAAATGGTATTATAACTTTGGTCCGATGTTTGTAAATATGAGAAGAAGAAGAGATAGACCCATCAATAAGTATACCGAAATGATCAGGATGACGAGATAAGTTGATTTAGCCATGTCCGTCTGTCCGTCTGTCTGTTTGAACGCAAACTAGTCCCTCAATTTTTGAGATATCTGGCTGAAATTTTGTATGTGGCCACCATTTTGTAATATAGGAATCATTTGTCGGAACTGGCAAGATCGGACCAGTATAACATATAGCCCCCATACAACCGATTGTTCAGATATAAGGTTTTTTGGCCAAAACTTCTGCAGTTAAAAAGTAAGGAACGTAAAATTTTGCAACTCGAGTACTTTTTATTTATGTAGTGTATATAGTGAAAATCAACAAGATCGGGCAATTGTAACATATAGCCCCCATACAACCGATTGTTCAGATATAAGGTTTTTTGGACAAAACTTCTGCAATTAAAAAGTTAAGAACGTAAAATTTTGCAACTCGGGTACTTTTTATTTATGTAGTGTATATAGTGAAAATCAACAAGATCGGGAAAATGTAACATATAGCCCCCATACAACCGATTGTTCAGATATAAGGTTTTTTGACCAAACCTTCCACAATTAAAAAGTTAGGAACGTAAAATTTTGCAACTCGAGTACTTTCTATTTATGTAGTGTATGGAGTGAAAATCAAGAAGATCGGGTAAATATAACATATAGCCCCCATACAACCGGTTGTTCCGATATAAGGTTTTTTGGCCAATACTTCCGCATTTAAAAAGTTAGGAACATAAAATTTTGCAGCTTGAGTACTTTCTATTTATGTTGTGTGTATAGTGAAAATCAATAAGATCGAGTCATTATGACATATGTATACCTCCCATACAATCGATTGTTCCGGTATAAGAAATTTGGGCCATAACTACCGCTAATTAAAAAGTTTGGAACGTAAAATATTGCACCTTTAGTACTTTCTACATATGGAATGTGTATAGTGTAAGTCAGTACAATTGAACACGTATAATATATAGCCTCCATACAATCGATTTTTTCGATAACTCGGATCCTATTATTTTGTAAGTTTTTTAAATTATAACAAAGATGTGTAATGTGTATAGCAGGTTCCCTGTCCCATGAATCATACATGATACACGTTAGCAATTTTGTACCGTGTTTTATAGGCTCATGTATCATACATGATACATAACACGTGTATCTTGAAAAACCTCTCGATTACGTTGATGAATCACATACGGAAAACATTTTGTTTGTTTTTTTGTTGCTTTTTTTAATTTTTCTAATGTTTTTCAAATTATACCTGCAAATGTCATTCCTCCAAAAATGGCTTTTTTTTCACTTTTATATGTGCACAGGGAATTTGATAGAGAAAATCAGTAAAATTTGCAGTATATAACATACAGCCTCCATAGAACCATTTGCTCAGATAAACTGGGCTTAAGCAATATACCTTTCTTTTAAATAGCTAGGAAAGTCAAATTTCGTACAGTTTGCATTTATTATTAATATAAATTGGATATCACAAATCGTTAAATTCGGAATAACTTTCTCTACTAAGTAACTAAACCATAAAATTTTACTAGCTTTAAAATTTTTTAGCATGAGTATATACTGACAAAACGTTTAGGTTTTAAATTTGTCTGCTGTTGATTTTGTTTCAACAAAAAACATACAGTTTAGAGCTGGATTTTTTCCGAATTAAATCCAACATTATTATTATATTTATATCTTTAGGATATCTCGCGATATGTACGAAAACATTAATTTTTGTAATCGGCTGCCGTACGTACATGCATTACATTTAATAACCTTAAAACTGAGTGCTATAAAAAATACGAAAAACCCGAAAAAAGTTTTTTGTTTCATTAGCACAATTTATGCTGTTTTTTTAATGATACCAATGACCTTGGATATACAAATAGAGAGGCGTCAACGCCTACAGATGATTATTTCACAACAAATAAAATTGCTGCAATTTTTGCTACCTGCCTGTGAACTGAACTTCGGTCCCTTTGAAGTAAATCTAGCGATAACTGATGTTTTATCTACCTACTATGTTGCATCGTACCTTTCTTTTACATGTTCTTTGTTAAGAAAGTGCAAATGTTTGAGGTTTCAGTTAAATCCTTAATATGAGATAAGTATAACTTGTACCTGAAACTTAAATTCCTAGCCATTTTCTAGAATAGTTTTCAGTTGCTATTGTGACATCAAAGCTGTACGTTGGCTGTTTTTCTCAAGACAGTTTTTAGTATTTCGTGTAACATAAGTGATAGTGTTTTAAAAAAAAATTAAGTTGTTTAAATATAATTTGAAAAGTGTTTGTTTTCTTAACTTTAGAGTTGTTAATTAGAAAATTTTGGTGTAATATTGTAAGTACGCCTTTAATATCCGAACATAAAATATATTGTGTAGTTTGTAAAATTTATTGGAATACATTTTTATTTCAATATTTTGTCGATAAGGTGTTTTCACACTTAGGAAAACAGTTATTAGCGCGTCGCTATTTCAGTTTTTTACTTTAAGCGGGATTTATTAACTAAATTTTCTCGATTTTTTTTTTTTAAATAGGTATTTTAAAACTTCCCTTTTTTTAAAAATATTGATTCATAAAATATTTCAAGTACATATTCTATAGTCCACCGTAAAATATTATATTACTTTTTTTTTTTTTAAAGTAAATGTAATTTTTGGTTTTTATACATTCAAGTTTTCTTAGTAAAAATAAATTAAATTATAGAAATTTTTAAAATTTTAAAACCGGTTTGATTCATCAAATTTTGAATTTTTTTAGAAAAAAAGTAGCTTACAAATTTTCAAAAAATATCTTTTCAAGTTTTCTTTGTTTAAAAAATTCCAGTATTCTAAAAAAGTCGGTCGTAAAATATTGTAAGTGTTTTAAAAAACGCATCTCAACGAAACATTTTTTTCATTGAATAATACTTCTCTGACATTGTTCAAAACGTTGAAACTTCGCCTATAAGGTATTTTAATTGTATTTTTTCTCAAAACCGCGATTTAAAGATAAAATTTATAATGCCACGTTTATCTGGCCGATCTCAGGAGCAACGACGCAGGGATGCTATAAATAGGAGACGCAGACATTACGAAAGCAATTTAGCCCAAAACCGTACAATAAGCGCTAATTTAATGTCATCCTTGCGGTCCGATGCTCAGTTTCGCCAAAGAGAACGAGAAAATGACGCAGAGTTACATAGGCGTAGGCGGGATATACCCGCACGTAGAATGATTGAACGGAGTCAGGACAGTGTTGCACATGCAACACAACGGCGAAATACTGCATTGAGAGATTCAGAGCAGGCCACACAACACAATTGCTCATAGACAGCAACGAAGTGATCCTGAGTTCAGGGAAGATGAACGGGTTCGTGACGCGGTGGCCCGAGCAGCACGGAGGGAAAGCTCTATACTTAGAGATGAAGAGCAGGCGCGCAACACAATTGCGCATAGACAACGGCGAAGTGATCCTGAGTTCAGGGAAGATGAACGGGTTCGGGACGCGGTGGCCCGAGCAGCACGAAGGGAAAGCTCTATACTTAGAGATGAAGAGCAGGTCCGCAACACAATTGCGCATAGACAGCAACGAAGTGATCCTGAGTTCAGGGAAGATGAACGGGTTCGTGACGCGGTGGCCCGAGCAGCACGAAGGGAAAGCTCTATCCTTAGAGATGAAGAGCAGGCGCGCAACACAATTGCGCATAGACAACGGCGAAGTGATCCTGAGTTCAGGGAAGATGAACGGGTTCGGGACGCGGTGGCCCGAGCAGCACGAAGGGAAAGCTCTATACTTAGAGATGAAGAGCAGGCCCGCAACACAATTGCGCATAGACAGCAACGAAGTGATCCTGAGTTCAGGGAAGATGAACGGGTTCGGGACGCGGTGGCCCGAGCAGCACGAAGGGAAAGCTCTATCCTTAGAGATGAAGAGCAGGCGCGCAACACAATTGCGCATAGACAACGGCGAAGTGATCCTGAGTTCAGGGAAGATGAACGGGTTCGGGACGCGGTGGCCCGAGCAGCACGAAGGGAAAGCTCTATACTCAGAGATGAAGAGCAGGCCCGCAACACAATTGCTCATAGACAGCAACGAAGTGATCCTGAGTTCAGGGAAGATGAACGGGTTCGTGACGCGGTGGCCCGAGCAGCACGAAGGGAGAGCTCTATACTTAGAGATGAAGAGCAGGCCCGGAACACCGTTGCTCATAGATCAAGGCGGAATGTTCCTGAAATGAGGCAAAGTGAACGCATTCGCGATAGACTTTCGAGAACTCAACGACGATCAAATCCTATTATAAGGCATCGGGAACAACTGATAAATACGTCACAAAGACGAATCACTCGCCAGCAAAGTCGGAGGTTAGAGGAAACTGCGAGGCAAAATGTGCATCAGCATGTCCAGCTTTATGGAGTGTAATGGAGTGTGGTTGCTAAGTGACCTTGCTCAATCCCGACTCTTGCGTCCTCGTTCGTGCACTCTGGGCAACGGGAGCTACCTAGGCTCGCGGCAGAAAGAGAGGGAGCCCCGGTGGGGCCACTCTGACATACTTGGTTTAAGGGCTCACCGAGGTTTTTGCGCAGCGTCTGTTCACCATGAGGTGCGGCTGCAAGCGGGCGTCTGTCTTGAAGCAAGCGGCTCGCTATATAAATGTGTAAATATTTTCCAAAAACCCCGAAACGGGTTGTGCGCTGGGTTTGGGACCCGCCACGTAAAAAATTTAGTCCAATGAAAAATAAATTAAAGCCTCGGATGAGAACCCCCTTTAATGTTGACGACCCGGCAAAACGAATAAGGCATAATGATTTGGATATTAGGGCATGTACCGGGAATGTCCGGACCCTTTCAAGGGACGGTACCGCTGCCCGACTGGTTGATGTCCTCGTTAACGCAAAGGCTGACATCACCGCCCTGCAGGAAATGCGATGGACGGGACAAGGAAAGACGACCATCGGACCTTGTGACGTATACTACAGTGGCCAGACACGCGGCAAAGCGCGTGGTGTAGGATTCGTGGTGGGAAAGAGACTTCGCCGCCAAGTACTAGCGTTCACCCCCGTGGACGAGCGTCTCGCTGCGATCCGCATCAAAGCGAAATTTTTCAACATAACATTTATCTGCGCCTATGCGCGGACTGAGGAGACGGACGACGCAGAGAAGGACTCCTTCTACGATAAACTTGAACAGACTTATGATCGCTGCCCCCAACATGATATCAAAATCGTGCTCGGCGACTTTAATGCGAAGGTGGGCAAGGCAGGAGTCTTTGGTCCAACAGTTGGAAAATTTAGTCTCCATGATATAACATCCCCCAACGGCACTAGGTTGATTGATTTCGCCGCTGCTCGCAATATGGTCATCAGTAGTACCAGGTTCCAGCATAAACGAATACACCAAGCCACATGGCTGTCTCCTGATCAAAGAACAAGAAACCAGATTGATCATGTCATGATCGACGGCAGACATAGCTCCACCGTTCTGGACGTGCGTACCCTTCGTGGTCCCAATATCGACTCGGACCATTATCTTGTTGCAGCCAAGATACGCACACGCCTCTGTGTAGCAAAGAAAGTGCGCACAGTAACGGAAGGAAAGTTTGACGTCGAGAAGCTGCGCACGACACAGACAGCTGACAATTTCTCCACTCGACTCTCACACCTGCTATCGGAGAGCAATCCTCGACCTAACGATGCGGAATGCAGCACTGCCTCGGACAAAAAGGACGCTGCCTACAGGGAGACGTTGCGAACGGGCGCAACCCGCAGTGTATGGCAACGCTATCGTGAGGCAAAGAAGGAAGAGAGACGCCTTTTCAGAAAAAAGAAACGTGAGGCCGAAAGGCGTGAGTGTGAGGAGCTTGAGATGCTGGCTGACAGGAATGATGCCCGAAAATTCTATGAAAAGATCCGGCGGATGACGGAAGGTTTTAAGACCGGGGCAAGTTCCTGTAAGGACAATAATGGCGACCTGGTAACCGACGTACAGAGTGTACTTAAATTATGGAGGGAGCACTTCTCCTCACTGCTAAATTGCGAGGGAGACGTCGAACCCGATACCCCAATCCCTGACGATGGAAAAGTCGTCCCACCACCTGACTATGATGAAGTGAGGATAGCTATATCCCGGCTGAAAAACAACAAAGCGCCTGGAAAAGACGGACTACCCGCCGAGCTGTTCAAACACGGAGGCGAAGAGCTGGTAAAAAGCATGCATCAGCTCTTATGCAGAATATGGTCAGACGAGTGCATGCCTCCAGATTGGAATTTAAGTGTGCTCTGCCCAATCCATAAGAAAGGCGATCCCGCTAACCGCACCAACTACCGCGGAATCAGCCTTCTTAATATCGCGTATAAGGTTCTTTCTAGCGTATTGTGTGAAAGACTGAAGCCCATCGTAGACAAGCTGATTGGACCTTATCAGTGTGGCTTTAGACCTGGTAAGTCTACCATCGACCAGATTTTCACGATACGCCAAATCCTGGAGAAGACCCATGATAAAAGAATCGACACACACCATCTCTTTGTCGATTTCAAAGCCGCTTTTGACAGCGCAAAAAGGAGTTGCCTGTATGCCGCCATGTCTGAATTTGACTTCCCGGCAAAGCTTATACGGCTTTGCCAAATGACGTTGAGCAATACTAACAGCTCCGTCAGAGTCGGGAAGGACCTCTCTGAGCCATTTGAAACCAAACGAGGCTTCAGACAGGGCGACTCCCTTTCGTGCGATTTCTTCAACCTGATGCTGGAGAAGATAATTCGAGCAGCAGAGCTAAACCGCAATGGTACAATCTTTTACAAGAGCGTGCAATTGCTGGCGTATGCCGATGATATTGATATCATTGGCCTTAACAACCGCGCCGTAAGCGCTGCCTTCTCTGGACTGGATAAAGAAGCGAAAAAAGTGGGTCTTGCGGTCAACGAGGACAAGACGAAGTATTTGCTGTCATCAAAGAAAGAATCGGCGCACCTGCGCCTTGGCAGCCACGTCACTGTTGATAGTTACAAATTTGAAACTGTGAGGGACTTCGTCTATTTGGGAACCAGCATTAACACCGAAAATAATATCAGTCTAGAAATCCAACGGAGAATCACTCTTGCGAACAAGTGCTACTTTGGACTGAGTAGGCAATTGAGAAGTAAAGTCCTCTCTCGAAGAACAAAGATCGCGCTCTATAAGTCTCTCATCATACCTGTCCTGATGTATGGCTCAGATTCATGGACAATGTCAAGAGAAGATGAGATGGCCCTTGGAGTATTTGAGAGAAAAGTTCTCCGGAAGATTTATGGTCCTTCCCGTGATGCCGACGGCGAGTATCGAAGGAGATTTAACGATGAGCTGTACGAGCTTTACGCAGATCTGACCATAGTCCAGCGAATTAAAGCCCAAAGGCTCCGCTGGCTGGGTCACGTCATGCGAATGGCCAAAGAAGCTCCAGCCCAGAAGGTTTTCCAATCGTCACCCGAATTCGGCAGCAGAGGAAGGGGGAGGCCTCGACTGAGATGGAAACACAAGGTGGAGGATGACTTGAACTCCCTTGGGGTTTCCAATTGGCGTCAGTTATCGCTAAAAAGGAATGACTGGCGTGCTTTGATAGGCGACGGCCAAAATCGCTTAGGCGGTTAAGCGCCAATAAATGATGACGATGTCCAGCTTTATAGATCTAATGAAGAGAACCGCAGAAGGGAAAACCAAAGACAGCGGCTGAGAACAGCAGCGCATCGAGAGAGCCTCTCCCCTGAAGCATTAGAAGAAGCTTCTGAAATCCAACTGCAGTTACGGAATCTAACACGATACGAACAATACGTATCCAAAATAAAAGAAGGACCTACTATTGTATGTATATGCTGTGGTGGAACGTGGTTTTCACATCAAATCAAAAGACTTGAAAAATCTACGGTCGAATGTAAGCATCCACAACTGGAACTTCAAAAAGTATTTTTTTTAGATCACGAGTATCCGAGCACAGCGGGAAAGTTCACGTTTTGCTTAACGTGTTACCGCCAAATATTGTCAGGAAAAGTTCCAAACATTTGCTTGGCCAACGGGCTGCAATTTCCTGAAATACCTGAAGCCTTGAGAAACTTGACATGCCTGGAAGAACGTCTCTTATCTCCAAGAATTCCGTTTATGAGAATAGTATCTCTCGGATTCGAGCGACAATGTGCTATTAGAGGTGCCGTAGTTAATGTTCCCATTTCAGTAGTTGAAACCGTAACAACACTCCCTCGCAGATTCGAAGATGCACAAGTAGTCCAAGTGCACTTAAAACGACGTCTAGAGTACAATCACAGTTTTATAACTGAAACAATTAGGCCATCAAGAGTTATTGCAGCTCTTCAGTGCCTTATGGAGAAGGAGTTGTATCTGTCGCATAACGTTCAACTGTCTGAAAGTTGGTTAGCAGACTTTGGAAATAATGAGTCAGTACCATTTATAGCTGACCCAGAAGATGAGCATATTGTAAGAACATTACAGATAAATTCTTTGCAAAATATGGAAAATGTAGTTTTCGAAGAAGAAAATGTCAATCCAGGAGGTCCGGAAACTCTTCTCGATAACGAGCTTATCGAAAATGTCCCACTGGAACGAGTAGCAATAGCCCCTGGTGAAGGACGAGTTCCCATCGATGTAACTCGGGACGAAGAAGCAGAGGAGCTATCTTTTCCAACAATTTTTTGTGGGAATAAGAGACGAACCACGCTTACTTATAGCAAGATTGTACGATCAGAAGTACGAAGATATGATCGAAGATGTGCTCGAGTTGATAATTTGTTATGGAAATACAAATATTACGAGTTGCAGCGTATTAAGGATGCAATAAGCATTTGCTTGCGAAAAAAGTCGGGAACGTCAGCTATCACCGCTGCAAATATGGTCGATAATAATTTTGTAATTAGTCTGGTACAACATGACGATGGTTATCATATCCTAAAAGGACTAAGATCGTCACCTGCTCACTGGGAGTCAGAAAAAAAAAGGTTTTGGCAATGATTCGCCAGTTTGGTTTACCTACTTTGTTTATTACACTATCAGCTGCGGAAACTAAATGGACGGAGCTGTTAGTGATTTTAGTCAAAGTTGTAGATAAGAGGGATATTTCAGAAACAGAAGCAGAACAGTTATCTAATTCTGAGAAGGCGCGTCTCATAAGGACAGATCCTGTAACCTGTTCACGATATTTCGATCACCGTTTCCGGCAAATGGCTAAGTTGCTGAAGGATACAATTTTCGAACCCCATATCCTAACCCATTACTACTGGAGGATTGAATTTCAACACAGAGGCTCTCCACATTGTCACGGAATGTACTGGCTTAGTAATGCACCTGAGCTGGAAACAGAAGGTGTCATTAATACTAGCCAAATTGTTGAATTTGTCGACAAATTTATTACAACAGATGGAAGTAATCCAGAAGTGCAGCCATATATTGAGTACCAAAGGCACAAACACGGTCGGGCTTGCTTAAGGGATATCAGAGGCCAGCAAGTTTGTCGTTTCAATATGCCTTACCCACCGATGCCGGGAACGGAAATATTGTTTCCCCTGGAAGACGGTGACGAAAATCAGCAACACATTTCCCTGTTCAAAAAGATTAAAACAGTTTTAAACCAAAACAGTGGAAATGTAGAACTACACAGTCTTGACAATTTTGAGGAGTTTTTAAGGCATCCAGAAATTTGTACGGATTATGAGAACTACAAATTAGCGTTGCGCTCCAGTTTAAAAAAGCCTCAGATTTTTCTTAAAAGGAAATTTTCTGACCGCTTACTTAATGCATATAACACGGACATATTACGTTTGCATAGAGCTAATATGGACATTCAGTTCATACTTGACGCGTATGCCTGTTGTAGTTATATAATTAATTACATAAATAAATCCAACAGAGGAGTTTCTCAGCTGCTCCGACAAGCCATGGACGAAATAAATGATGGCAACTTCACAGTTAAACAAAAGTTACAGCACATCGGTAATTAATTTGTGAACGGCTCTGAAATATCAGCCCAAGAAGCAGCCTATAATATCCTGGGTCTTCATCTTTCAGAAGCTAGTGAAGGAGAAACTTTTATAAATACGTCCCATCCAGACAATAGAGTCAGAATGGTAAAACCGAAAAGCGATCTAGAGAGGATGCCTGCCGATTCAACGGACATTTACATTGCTAACTTACTGGATCATTATATTCAGAGACCAATCCAGTTAGAGCAAGTCTGTCTTGCTGACTTCGCAGCCCTGTATCGCTTTTCGAAAACAAGAAGAGAAACTGCGCCAGAAAATGAGGGAAATGAGGAGATTGAACAAGAACCTCAAACTTCTGAAGTAGCTGAGGTCCCACTTGAGTTAAATGATGGAAGCGGTTTTGTAAGGCCCGCTTATGCTAAGATGGAGACGTTTTAGTGTTGAGTTTTCTCGATCCGACTACTTTCGGGAAATGGCCATGCTATTTTACCCATGGCGTAACGAAGCTTCTGAGTTAATTCACGCTGACGTGGAGACAATCTGCAATGTAAATAAACAGACTATTGAGGATAACAGACTCCGATACGACAAGTTCTCAGGGCAAGAACTGGAAAGAATTTTCGAGAACTTGAACCAGCATATGACCCCAGAAGATATTGCGAATGAGGGTAGTATTACTCCCTTCCTGGATGAAGAGTTTAGAGCATTAGCTGTTCCCGAAATCGCAAATGACGTCGATGTCTTTCAAAACGACGAGCAAATCGTTGAGGATATTAGGCTGATAAGACTACCTCCCCTCATACAAGAAAATGAGTTGCTTGTGGCTGTGCGTTCTTTAAATGTAAAACAGCGGGAGTACTTTTACCACGTGCACCATAACATGAAACTTAAAAGGCTTTTTTATGAATATGTTGGCGGTGGCGCTGGAGTAGGAAAAAGTAGATTAATTTCCGCTATATACCAGTCATTAACGTCAAGGGCCAACAAATTACCGGGCACCAACCCAGAAACAGTAAAAGTTTTACTGTGTGCTCCTACAGGAAAAGCTGCATTTGGAATTGGTGGAGTTACCTTGCACTCTGTGTTTTCTTTACCTGTTAACCAGTCCTCAGCTGAACTACGCCCTCTGAGTAATGACACGGTTAACTCAATACATTCAAATTTGATAGATCTCCAGCTTATAATAGTGGATGAAATATCAATGGTTGGTGCTAAAATGTTTGGATACTTGGATGCCCGGTTGAAGCAAATATTTCGAACCAGCGAATATTTTGGAGGCATACCCATAATTGTGTTTGGTGACCTAAAACAACTTTCACCAGTGGGGGATAGATGGATTTTCTCACCAAACCAATCCGATCCATATAGTGCGATCACTGGCACCCCTCTGTGGGATTTATTTCGGTTCTTCGAACTGACGGAAGTTATGCGTCAGAGAGAGGACCACGCCTTTGCTATGGCTTTAAATAATATGTCCGAAGGAAATATGAGCTCTGCTGATGTGGATCTTATAAAGGGAAGAGAGACAAGCATAGAAGCTATTCCGAATGACTGTATTCACCTCTTTTACTCAAATGCAGATGTTACTAGCTACAACAGTATGAGACTGGCAGAAATTCTTACCGAAGAGTTTATTGCTACAGCAAAAGACACTGTAAAGGCCAACTCTATTTCGGAACAAAGTAAACGTAATATTTTGGAAGCTGTTCAGAGCTTCAAAATATCAGAGACACAAGGAATGTGTTACCGTTTACAGCTTAAAACATCTGCTAAGTATATGGTTACTGTTAATATTAATACCGCAGATGGTTTGGTGAATGGAGCTGCAGGTCGTTTGATGCAAATCGACCATCAGGGAACAGAACGAATGCCAAGCACTCTTTGGATACGATTTGCAGAGCCTGAAGTGGGCGTCATAGCTCGGTCAAAAAAACCACACTCGCGTGAGCCGACTTGGACACCAATTGAAAAAGTGATACGTACTTTTCAATACAAGCGGAATGACCAAGTTTCTGTCGAAAGAAGGCAGTTCCCCATAGTACCAGCAGAGGCTATCACAATCCACAAAAGCCAAGGAGCAACTTATAGACAGGTTGCGGTTCACCTAAGGAGGGGGATAAGTCGGTCTGCTTTATATGTAGGTTGCAGTAGAGCGACAAGTGCATCTGGTTTATTTATCGTTGGTAATTTTATTGCACCGAGACCTCTTGGAACCAATGAAGTAATCCACAGACAGCTAGATGCACTTCGGTCCAATAAAAAATTGAATACCCACTACAAATTTGCGGTTGAGCGCGAAACTGGTAGTCTTATTATATATTATCAAAATATAAGGAGCTTAGGAAAGAATATCGATGAAATAAGAAGAGATCATCTTATTTGTTCAGCAGATATTCTATGTTTTGTAGAGACTTGGACCAAGCCTGGAGATGAGTTACAAATCGAAGGTTTCGACATTGTTGGTAGAATTGATGGTGTTCCTTCAATTGGGCAAAGTCGCCCGAGGAATGGAATAATGATTTACAGTAAAACTGATCTCGCAAGCAGTTTTTCTATAAACTCATCCAAATGCCAGCATACAGCTGGAAAAGTTTACCAGTTTATGGCGATGTCGAAAACGAATTTAACCATTTCCGTGATATATAGGAATCCATCATTTCCATTGCGCGAATTCAGGACGAAATTAGAAGAGGATTTTACCGAGTTGCCAAATGAAAATGGTCGGGGATTAGTTCTGACGGGGGATTTCAATATCTGTCGACTTACCTCAAATGATACGCTCTTGAGTCGATTAGAAGAGCTTGGTCTACGCTCGATATTGGGAAATCTTGCTACTACCAATCAGCGAACTGGAATCGATTGGATGATGACGAACTTATCTGCCGACAATGGGTGGGCGATAACTTACGAGACTCCCTACAGTGACCATGATGGGATATTTTTCAGTACCTGGGATTAACTTTTATATAAATAATAGTAAATTGAAACCTAAAATTAGCGTAGCTAGTAAGCTTAAAATATTTTGTTTAGTTCTTATCAAGTTAAATTAATAAAAATTTGTTTTGAAACATGTCATTGCAACCATCGCCGTTTACAAGTTGTAATTTTTCTGTTTTAAAAAACTTGTCTGCATTTTATGCTGTTGTATCTAAAAAAATATGTATGCATGTATGATATGAAATAGAACATGGAAAATTAGTGAAAAGTTACAACATCGCAGCGGACTGTCGTAGCATAGCTGTTAGAGCATTATCCTTTAACACTAGCTAGGATAGTGATCCTGGGGTGCCTACCCCAGTTTCCGAGAAGAAATCTGAATGAGAAAGTCGGGAGGCTTCGAAACATGTCAAACGCATATTATTACAGAAAAATAAATTTTCTTATAACTGATTCAAAATTTAGAGTAGAGCTGTACAATACATATTTTTGCGCATGTTCATGAAAGGTATAAAGCCTTCGGCATAGCCGAAGACAGTCTTTCTCTACTTGTTTTATTTTATTTTTTATTATAAGTGGACTGTAAATTCCATTTATTTAATTTTATAGTTGTTACTAAATGAGGGTGAGCGTTAGCACTAACGAGTTTGCAGTTAGCAGCAAAAGCTGAATGACACTCAGCAATAGGCTCTGAGACAGGCATCTGGATGACTGCTCACTTTACCCACATTTTATTTATTTAGGGACTGGTCCCTTCCAAAAGTATGCATAGGAAGCTAGCACAGTGCTAAAACCACGATTTGTTGTTGTTACTAAGTGAGGGTGAGCGTTAGCACTAACGAGTTTGCCGTTAGCAGCAAAAGCTGAATGACACTCAGCACTAGACTCTGAGACAGGCATCTGGATGACTGCTCACTTTGCCCACATTTTATTTATATAGGGACTGGTCCCTTCCAAAAGTATGCATAGGAGGCTAGCACAGTGCTAAAACCACCATTTGTTGGAGCGGCTATAAGCTATGTATTCCGTAAATTCCACAAACTATCTGCGAATTACATTGGTATGTAATGCAGAAGATATGAAATGAACGAAATAATCATAGCTTATGCCGCGTAAACATACTCCCCGACGGCTTAGTCGTCTAGTAAATAGCCATAGGTGCTGGTTTGATCCGGCTCGAAGGACCATGTTACGTGCGGCCAATGGCAATGGCGGGATACTCGCACGTAATAAGATATGGAAAGAAAGTGAAGAAAGAAAGTGCAAAGAGTGAGTAAATAAACTAGACACTTTGGTTTCAATGTAAACAATACAATTATTATTAGTTTATTCAAAGCGGAAACTAATAAACAGTATGGAAAGTGAAAGGGAAATCACTTAAGAATTTTTAATGCGAATTATGTACAAATGTATTTTACCTGGATGTGGCTGCTGGTGCCCCTCGTATGATCGGAAAAGAGGTGAACGAGTGTTTAGATAAATATCAGCTCTGTACCGCCGCCGAAAGCCTACATTTGTAGGATTCGAAGGGGTAAGAGCTGTTATCGGTATAAAGATAAAAAGTAAAAAGTAATAGCGCGGAAGATACAACGGTTTGCTACGAGGGGCGGCCGATATATTTAGACCAGTGGTCTAAACATAAGGCAAAGTCTTAAAGGTGGTCTTCTATGACACATTGAAAATATCTGCCCTTTAAAAGCAGTCTAAGTTGGACCAACCATCTCAAACATATGGAAACGCAGTAAGAATTATAAAAATTCGTCAGTTTTGAGGTGTCTGGCTGAAGTTTTTTCTATAGGGCGAAGTCTAACAATAATTGAAACTACTTAAGAGTAGTGTTCTGCGACACATGTGTGAAGATCCGCCCTTCACGAACAGCAAAAGTTGGACCAACTCGCTTAAACCTTTGAAATCGCAGTAAGAATTATGAATATTCCTCAGTTTTGAGGTGTCTGGCTGTAGGTTTTGACATGGGGCGAAGTATAAAAATTCCTGATATTAGTTAATGGTAGTGTTATACGACACATGTGTACACATCCGCCGTTTAAAAGTAGTCAAAGTTGGTGAAACCTGCTGAAACAAGTGAAATCTCTGTAAAACTTAGTGAAAATCCCGAGCTTTGAGGTGTCTGGCTGAAGTTTTTGCCATGGGCCGAATTCTAAAAATGCCTGATATTAGTTAATGGTAGTGTTATACGACACGTGTGTAAAGAGCCGCCGTTTAAACGTAGTCAAAGTTGGAGAAACCTGCTGAAACAAGTGAAATCCCTGTAAAAATGAGCGAAAATCCCGAGCTTTGAGGTGTCTGGCTGAAGTTTTTGTCATGTGCCGAGGTCTAAAAATGCCTGATATTAGTTAATGGTAGTGTTATACGACACGTGTGTAAAGATCCGCCGTTTAAACGTAGTCAAAGTTGGAGAAACCTTCTGAAACAAGTGAAATCTCTGTAAAAATTAGTGAAAATCCCGGACTTTGAGGTGTCTGGCTGAAGTTTTTGCTATGGGATGAAGTCTAAAAATGCCTGATATTAGTTAATGGTAGTGTTATACGACACATGTGTAAAGATCTGCTATTTAAAAGTAGCCAAAGTTTGTCAAACCCGCTTAAACATGTGAAATCGCAGTAAAAATTAGTGAAATTTCCCGAGTTTTAAGGTGTCTGGCTGAAGTTTTTGCCATGGAACGAAGTCTAAAAATTACTGAAACTACTTAAGGGTAGTGTCCTACGACACATGTGCAAAGATCCGACATTTAAAAGGAGTAAAAGTGGGACAAACAAGGGAAAGCAAATTAATAAGAAAATAAAAGCTCCCGAAATTTGAGGTGTCTGGCTGAAGTTTTTTCCATGGGATGATGTCTGGAAATGCTTGATTCTACTTAAGGGTAGCATTTTACGACACATATGTGAAGATCTGTTATTTAAAAAAGGCCAACGTTGGGCAAACCCGCTTAAACATGTGAAACCGCAGTAAAAATGAGTGAAATTTTCCGAGTTTTGAGGTGTCTGGCTGAAGTTTTTGCCATGGGACGAAGTCAAAAAAAGCCTGATGCTACTTGAAGGTAGTATTCTAGAAAAAATGTGAAAATATTTGGTAGTTAAAAGCAGCCAAAGTGGGCCAAATGCGTGAAATTGGTAAAACAGAATAAATTTCCATAGGACAATCCGCGAACTGTGGGTGCCTGGAGCCTTGTCACTGGTACGGGTCTAACAACACTTGATACTGACGCGGGGTGGTAATCTACGTCAAATATGTGAAAATCATCCATTATAAAATAAGTGAAGTTAGGGTCATTTTTTGGCGACTTTGACCCCCGATTCCTAGGCCATTGTCATAGGTACAGCTTTGAAATTTTCACATTCTTTCTAGATTCGGGGAGGACTATCGATCAGTATTGGTTTCATCCATTATAAAATAAAAGACGCTTTTAGGCTCTGGGATGTTGGTCTATAACGGCACTGGAAGATCATGAAAAAGGTGTAAAAATGATAATATGAAAGATATAAAAGTAAAAGTTAAGGAGACAGATGAGAAAAATAAATTTAAAATACATGACTTAAGCGTTTTTTCACTCTCCTGACATATTCTGATTGTACCTTAGGACGTTATTCGCGTCGATGCTTCGAAGTCCTCTTCCTATCCTGCGCTGTCATCTAAATGTTTAGCAACATCGGAATATGTTACAATTTTTCCAAACGATGGACTTTTCCTTGATATGCCATTTTTACTTTTACGAACGTGTATTTCGCTTTGTTTATATTTTTGTATGATAACTACTATATACATGAAATATTCATGACTTTAGATGAGCTTTTAGGTAAAGAATAATACATTTTTATTATACCTTTCATGAACATGAAATGGTATTATAACTTTGGTCCGATGTTTGTAAATATGAGAAGAAGAAGAGATAGACCCATCAATAAGTATACCGAAATGATCAGGATGACGAGATAAGTTGATTTAGCCATGTCCGTCTGTCCCTCTGTCCGTCTGTCCGTCTGTCTGTTTGAACGCAAACTAGTCCCTCAATTTTTGAGATATCTGGCTGAAATTTTGTATGTGGCCACCATTTTGTAATATAGGAATCATTTGTCGGAACTGGCAAGATCAGACCAGTATAACATATAGCCCCCATACAACCGATTGTTCAGATATAAGGTTTTTTGGCCAAAACTTCTGCAGTTAAAAAGTAAGGAACGTAAAATTTTGCAACTCGAGTACTTTTTATTTATGTAGTGTATATAGTGAAAACCAACAAGATCGGGCAATTGTAACATATAGCCCCCATACAACCGATTGTTCAGATATAAGGTTTTTTGGACAAAACTTCTGCAATTAAAAAGTTAGGAACGTAAAATTTTGCAACTCGGGTACTTTTTATTTATGTAGTGTATATAGTGAAAATCAACAAGATCGGGAAAATGTAACATATAGCCCCCATACAACCGATTGTTCAGATATAAGGGTTTTTGACCAAACCTTCCACAATTAAAAAGTTAGGAACGTAAAATTTTGCAACTCGAGTACTTTCTATTTATGTAGTGTATGGAGTGAAAATCAAGAAGATCGGGTAAATATAACATATAGCCCCCATACAACCGGTTGTTCCGATATAAGGTTTTTTGGCCAATACTTCCGCATTTAAAAAGTTAGGAACATAAAATTTTGCAACTTGAGTACTTTCTATTTATGTTGTGTGTAGAGTGAAAATCAATAAGATCGAGTCATTATGACATATGTATACCTCCCATACAATCGATTGTTCCGGTATAAGAAATTTGGGCCATAACTACCGCTAATTAAAAAGTTTGGAACGTAAAATATTGCACCTTTAGTACTTTCTACATATGGAATGTGTATAGTGTAAGTCAGTACAATTGAACACGTATAATATATAGCCTCCATACAATCGATTTTTTCGATAACTCGGATCCTATTATTTTGTAAGTTTTTTAAATTATAACAAAGATGTGTAATGTGTATAGCAGGTTCCCTGTCCCATGAATCATACATGATACACGTTAGCAATTTTGTACCGTGTTTTATAGGCTCATGTATCATACATGATACATAATACGTGTATCTTGAAAAACCTCTCGATTACGTTGATGAATCACATACGGAACACATTTTTTGTTTGTTTTTTTGTTCCTTTTTTTGATTTTTCGAATGTTTTTCAAATTATACCTGCAAATGTCATTCCTCCAAAAATGGCTTTTTTTCACTTTTATATGTGCACAGGGAATTTGATAGAGAAAATCAGTAAAATTTGCAGTATATAACATACAGCCTCCATAGAACTATTTGCTCAGATAAACTGGGCTTAAGCAATATACCTTTCTTTTAAATAGCTAGGAAAGTCAAATTTCGTACAGTTTGCATTTATTATTAATATAAATTGGATATCACAAATCGTTAAATTCGGAATAACTTTCTCTACTATGTAACTAAATCATAAAATTTTACTAGCTTTAAAATTTTTTAGCATGAGTATATACTGACAAAACGTTTAGGTTTTAAATTTGTCTGCTGTTGATTTTGTTTCAACAAAAAACATACAGTTTAGAGCTGGATTTTTTCCGAATTAAATCCAACATTATTATTATATTTATATCTTTAGGATATCTCGCGATATGTACGAAAACATTAATTTTTGTAATCGGCTGCCGTACGTACATGCATTACATTTAATAACCTTAAAACTGAGTGCTATAAAAAATACGAAAAACCCGAAAAAAGTTTTTTCTTTCATTAGCACAATTTATGCTGTTTTTTTAATGATACCAATGACCTTGGATATACAAATAGAGAGGCGTCAACGCCTACAGATGATTATTTCACAACAAATAAAATTGCTGCAATTTTTGCTACCTGCCTGTGAACTGAACTTCGGTCCCTTTGAAGTAAATCTAGCGATAACTGATGTTTTATCTACCTACTATGTTGCATCGTACCTTTCTTTTACATGTTCTTTGTTAAGAAAGTGCAAATGTTTGAAGTTTTAGTTAAATCCTTAATATGAGATAAGTATAACTTGTACCTGAAACTTAAATTCCTAGCCATTTTCTAGAATAGTTTTCAGTTGCTATTGTGACATCAAAGCTGTACGTTGGCTGTTTTTCTCAAGACAGTTTTTAGTATTTCGTGTAACATAAGTGATAGTGTTTTAAAAAAAATTTAAGTTGGTTAAATATAATTTGAAAAGTGTTTGTTTTCTTAACTTTAGAGTTGTTAATTAGAAAATTTTGGTGTAATATTGTAAGTACGCCTTTAATATCCGAACATAAAATATATTGTGTAGTTTGTAAAATTTATTGGAATACATTTTTATTTCAATATTTTGTCGATAAGGTGTTTTCACACTTAGGAAAACAGTTATTAGCGCGTCGCTATTTCAGTTTTTTACTTTAAGCGGGATTTATTAACTAAATTTTCTCGATTTTTTTTTTTAAATAGGTATTTTAAAACTTCCCTTTTTTTAAAAATATTGATTCATAAAATATTTCAAGTACATATTCTATAGTCCACCGTAAAATATTATATTACTTTTTTTTTTTTAAAGTAAATGTAATTTTTGGTTTTTTATACATTCAAGTTTTCTTAGTAAAAATAAATTAAATTATAGAAATTTTTAAAATTTTAAAACCGGTTTGATTCATCAAATTTTGAATTTTTTTAGAAAAAAAGTAGCTTACAAATTTTCAAAAAATATCTTTTCAAGTTTTCTTTGTTTAAAAAATTCCAGTATTCTAAAAAAAGTCGGTCGTAAAATATTGTAAGTGTTTTAAAAAACGCATCTCAACGAAACATTTTTTTCATTGAATAATACTTCTCTGATATTGTTCAAAACGTTGAAACTTCGCCTATAAGGTATTTTAATTGTATTTTTTCTCAAAACCGCGATTTAAAGATAAAGTTTATAATGCCACGTTTATCTGGCCGATCTCAGGAGCAACGACGCAGGGATGCTATAAATAGGAGACGCAGACATTACGAAAGCAATTTAGCCCAAAACCGTACAATAAGCGCTAATTTAATGTCATCCTTGCGGTCCGATGCTCAGTTTCGCCAAAGAGAACGAGAAAATGACGCAGAGTTACATAGGCGTAGGCGGGATATACCCGCACGTAGAATGATTGAACGGAGTCAGGACAGTGTTGCACATGCAACACAACGGCGAAATACTGCATTGAGAGATTCAGAGCAGGCCCGCAACACAATTGCTCATAGACAGCAACGAAGTGATCCTGAGTTCAGGGAAGATGAACGGGTTCGTGACGCGGTGGCCCGAGCAGCACGGAGGGAAAGCTCTATACTTAGAGATGAAGAGCAGGCGCGCAACACAATTGCGCATAGACAACGGCGAAGTGATCCTGAGTTCAGGGAAGATGAACGGGTTCGGGACGCGGTGGCCCGAGCAGCACGAAGGGAAAGCTCTATACTTAGAGATGAAGAGCAGGTCCGCAACACAATTGCGCATAGACAGCAACGAAGTGATCTTGAGTTCAGGGAAGATGAACGGGTTCGTGACGCGGTGGCCCGAGCAGCACGAAGGGAAAGCTCTATCCTTAGAGATGAAGAGCAGGCGCGCAACACAATTGCGCATAGACAACGGCGAAGTGATCCTGAGTTCAGGGAAGATGAACGGGTTCGGGACGCGGTGGCCCGAGCAGCACGAAGGGAAAGCTCTATACTTAGAGATGAAGAGCAGGCCCGCAACACAATTGCGCATAGACAGCAACGAAGTGATCCTGAGTTCAGGGAAGATGAACGGGTTCGTGACGCGGTGGCCCGAGCAGCACGAAGGGAAAGCTCTATCCTTAGAGATGAAGAGCAGGCGCGCAACACAATTGCGCATAGACAACGGCGAAGTGATCCTGAGTTCAGGGAAGATGAACGGGTTCGGGACGCGGTGGCCCGAGCAGCACGAAGGGAAAGCTCTATACTTAGAGATGAAGAGCAGGCCCGCAACACAATTGCTCATAGACAGCAACGAAGTGATCCTGAGTTCAGGGAAGATGAACGGGTTCGTGACGCGGTGGCCCGAGCAGCACGAAGGGAAAGCTCTATACTTAGAGATAAAGAGCAGGCCCGCAACACAATTGCGCATAGACAACGGCGAAGTGATCCTGAGTTCAGGGAAGATGAACGGGTTCGTGACGCGGTGGCCCGAGCAGCACGAAGGGAGAGCTCTATACTTAGAGATGAAGAGCAGGCCCGGAACACCGTTGCTCATAGATCAAGGCGGAATGTTCCTGAAATGAGGCAAAGTGAACGCATTCGCGATAGACTTTCGAGAACTCAACGACGATCAAATCCTATTATAAGGCATCGGGAACAACTGATAAATACGGCACAAAGACGAATCACTCGCCAGCAAAGTCGGAGGTTAGAGGAAACTGCGAGGCAAAATGTGCATCAGCATGTCCAGCTTTATAGATCTAATGAAGAGAACCGCAGAAGGGAAAACCAAAGACAGCGGCTGAGAACAGCAGCGCATCGAGAGAACCTCTCCCCTGAAGCATTAGAAGAAGCTTCTGAAATCCAACTGCAGTTACGGAATCTAACACGATACGAACAATACGTATCCAAAATAAAAGAAGGACCTACTAATGTATGTATATCCTGTGGTGGAACGTGGTTTTCACATCAAATCAAAAGACTTGAAAAATCTACGGTCGCATGTAAGCATCCACAACTGGAACTTCAAAAAGTATTTTTTTTAGATCACGAGCATCCGAGCACAGCGGGAAAGTTCACGTTTTGCTTAACGTGTTACCGCCAAATATTGTCAGGAAAAGTTCCAAACATTTGCTTGGCCAACGGGCTGCAATTTCCTGAAATACCTGAAGCCTTGAGAAATTTGACATGCCTGGAAGAACGTCTCATATCTCCAAGAATTCCGTTTATGAGAATAGTATCTCTCGGATTCGAGCGACAATGTGCTATTAGAGGTGCAGTAGTTAATGTTCCCATTTCAGTAGTTGAAACCGTAACTACACTCCCTCGCAGATTCGAAGATGCACAAGTAGTCCAAGTGCACTTAAAACGACGTCTAGAGTACAATCACAGTTTTATAACTGAAACAATTAGGCCATCAAGAGTTATTGCAGCTCTTCAGTGCCTTATGGAGAAGGAGTTGTATCTGTCGCATAACGTTCAACTGTCTGAAAGTTGGTTAGCAGACTTTGGAAATAATGAGTCAGTACCATTTATAGCTGACCTAGAAGATGAGCATATTGTAAGAACATTACAGATAAATTCTTTGAAAAATATGGGAAATGTAGTTTTCGAAGAAGAAAATGTCAATCCAGGAGGTCTGGAAACTCTTCTCTATAACGAGCTTATCGAAAATGTCCCACTGGAACGAGTAGCAATAGCCCCTGGTGAAGGACGAGTTCCCATCGATGTAACTCGGGACGAAGAAGCAGAGGAGCTATCTTTTCCAACAATTTTTTGTGGGAATAAGAGACGAACCACGCTTACTTATAGCAAGATTGTACGATCAGAAGTACGAAGATATGATCGAAGATGTGCTCGAGTTGATAATTTGTTATGGAAATACAAATATTACGAGTTGCAGCGTATTAAGGATGCAATAAGCATTTGCTTGCGAAAAAAGTCGGGAACGTCAGCTATCACCGCTGCAAATATGGTCGATAATAATTTGTAAGTAGTCTGGTACAACATGACGATGGTTATCATATCCTAAAAGGACTAAGATCGTCACCTGCTCACTGGGAGTCAGAAAAAAAAAAGGTTTTGGCAATGATTCGCCAGTTTGGTTTACCTACTTTGTTTATTACACTATCAGCTGCGGAAACTAAATGGACGGAGCTGTTAGTGATTTTAGTCAAAGTTGTAGATAAGAGGGATATTTCAGAAACAGAAGCAGAACAGTTATCTAATTCTGAGAAGGCGCGTCTCATAAGGACAGATCCTGTAACCTGTTCACGATATTTCGATCACCGTTTCCGGCAAATGGCTAAGTTGCTGAAGGATAAAATTTTCGAAACCCATATCCTAACCCATTACTACTGGAGGATTGAATTTCAACATAGAGGCTCTCCACATTGTCACGGAATGTACTGGCTTAGTAATGCACCTGAGCTGGAAACAGAAGGTGTCATTAATACTAGCCAAATTGTTGAATTTGTCGACAAATTTATTACAACAGATGGAAGTAATCCAGAAGTGCAGCCATATATTGAGTACCAAAGGCACAAACACGGTCGGGCTTGCTTAAGGGATATCAGAGGCCAGCAAGTTTGTCGTTTCAATATGCCTTACCCACCGATGCCGGGAACGGAAATATTGTTTCCCCTGGAAGACGGTGACGAAAATCAGCAACACATTTCCCTGTTCAAAAAGATTAAAACAGTTTTAAACCAAAACAGTGGAAATGTAGAACTACACAGTCTTGACAATTTTGAGGAGTTTTTAAGGCATCCAGAAATTTGTACGGATTATGAGAACTACAAATTAGCGTTGCGCTCCAGTTTAAAAAAGCCTCAGATTTTTCTTAAAAGGAAATTTTCTGACCGCTTACTTAATGCATATAACACGGACATATTACGTTTGCATAGAGCTAATATGGACATTCAGTTCATACTTGACGCGTATGCCTGTTGTATTTATATAATTAATTACATAAATAAATTCAACAGAGGAGTTTCTCAGCTGCTCCGACAAGCCATGGACGAAATAAATGATGGCAACTTCACAGTTAAACAAAAGTTACAGCACATCGGTAATAAATTTGTGAACGGCTCTGAAATATCAGCCCAAGAAGCAGCCTATAATATCCTGGGTCTTCATCTTTCAGAAGCTAGTGAAGGATAAACTTTTATAAATACGTCCCATCCAGACAATAGAGTCAGAATGGTAAAACCGAAAAGCGATCTAGAGAGGATGCCTGCCGATTCAACGGACATTTACATTGCTAACTTACTGGATCATTATATTCAGAGACCAATCCAGTTAGAGCAAGTCTGTCTTGCTGACTTCGCAGCCCTGTATCGCTTTTCGAAAACAAGAAGAGAAACTGCGCCAGAAAATGAGGGAAATGAGGAGATTGAACAAGAACCTCAAACTTCTGAAGTAGCTGAGGTCCCACTTGAGTTAAATGATGGAAGCGGTTTTGTAAGGCCCGCTTATACTAAGATGGAGACGTTTTAGTGTTGAGTTTTCTCGATCCGACTACTTTCGGGAAATGGCCATGCTATTTTACCCATGGCGTAACGAAGCTTCTGAGTTAATTCACGCTGACGTGGAGACAATCTGCAATGTAAATAAACAGACTATTGAGGATAACAGACTCCGATACGACAAGTTCTCAGGGCAAGAGCTGGAAAGAATTTTGGAGAACTTGAACCAGCATATGACCCCAGAAGATATTGCGAATGAGGGTAGTATTACTCCCTTCCTGGATGAAGAGTTTAGAGCATTAGCTGTTCCCGAAATCGCAAATGACGTCGATGTCTTTCAAAACGACGAGCAAATCGTTGAGGATATTAGGCTGATAAGACTACCTCCCCTCATACAAGAAAATGAGTTGCTTGTGGCTGTGCGTTCTTTAAATGTAAAACAGCGGGAGTACTTTTACCACGTGCACCATAACATGAAACTTAAAAGGCTTTTTCATGAATATGTTGGCGGTGGCGCTGGAGTAGGAAAAAGTAGATTAATTTCCGCTATATACCAGTCATTAACGTCAAGGGCCAACAAATTACCGGGCACCAACCCAGAAACAGTAAAAGTTTTACTGTGTGCTCCTACAGGAAAAGCTGCATTTGGAATTGGTGGAGTTACCTTGCACTCTGTGTTTTCTTTACCTGTTAACCAGTCCTCAGCTGAACTACGCCCTCTGAGTAATGACACGGTTAACTCAATACATTCAAATTTGATAGATCTCCAGCTTATAATAGTGGATGAAATATCAATGGTTGGTGCTAAAATGTTTGGATACTTGGATGCCCGGTTGAAGCAAATATTTCGAACCAGCGAATATTTTGGAGGCATACCCATAATTGTGTTTGGTGCCTTAAAACAACTTTCACCAGTGGGGGATAGATGGATTTTCTCACCAAACCAATCCGATACATATAGTGCGATCACTGGCACCCCTCTGTGGGATTTATTTCGGTTCTTCGAACTGACGGAAGTTATGCGTCAGAGAGAGGACCACGCCTTTGCTATGGCTTTAAATAATATGTCCGAAGGAAATATGAGCTCTGCTGATGTGGATCTTATAAAGGGAAGAGAGACAAGCATAGAAGCTATTCTGAATGACTGTATTCACCTCTTTTACTCAAATGCAGATGTTACTAGCTACAACAGTATGAGACTGGCAGAAATTCTTACCGAAGAGTTTATTGCTACAGCAAAAGACACTGTAAAGGCCAACTCTATTTCGGAACAAAGTAAACGTAATATTTTGGAAGCTGTTCAGAGCTTCAAAATATCAGAGACACAAGGAATGTGTTACCGTTTACAGCTTAAAACATCTGCTAAGTATATGGTTACTGTTAATATTAATACCGCAGATGGTTTGGTGAATGGAGCTGCAGGTCGTTTGATGCAAATCGACCATCAGGGAACAGAACGAATGCCAAGCACTCTTTGGATACGATTTGTAGAGCCTGAAGTGGGCGTCATAGCTCGGTCAAAAAAACCACACTCGCGTGAGCCGACTTGGACACCAATTGAAAAAGTGATACGTACTTTTCAATACAAGCGGAATGACCAAGTTTCTGTTGAAAGAAGGCAGTTCCCCATAGTACCAGCAGAGGCTATCACAATCCACAAAAGCCAAGGAGCAACTTATAGACAGGTTGCGGTTCACCTAAGGAGGGGGATAAGTCGGTCTGCTTTATATGTAGGTTGCAGTAGAGCGACAAGTGCATCTGGTTTATTTATCGTTGGTAATTTTATTCCACCGAGACCTCTGGGAACCAATGAAGTAATCCACAGACAGCTAGATGCACTTCGGTCCAATAAAAAATTGAATACCCACTACAAATTTGCGGTTGAGCGCGAAACTGGTAGTCTTATTATATATTATCAAAATATAAGGAGCTTAGGAAAGAATATCGATGAAATAAGAAGAGATCATCTTATTTGTTCAGCAGATATTCTATGTTTTGTAGAGACTTGGACCAAGCCTGGAGATGAGTTACAAATCGAAGGTTTCGACATTGTTGGTAGAATTGATGATGTTCCTTCAATTGGGCAAAGTCGCCCGAGGAATGGAATAATGATTTATAGTAAAACTGATCTCGCAAGCAGTTTTTCTATAAACTCATCCAAATGCCAGCATACAGCTGGAAAAGTTTACCAGTTTATGGCGATGTCGAAAACGAATTTAACCATTTCCGTGGTATATAGGAATCCATCATTTCCATTGCGCGAATTCAGGACGAAATTAGAAGAGGATTTTACCGAGTTGCCAAATGAAAATGGTCGGGGATTAGTTCTGACGGGGGATTTCAATATCTGTCGACTTACCTCAAATGATACGCTCTTGAGTCGATTAGAAGAGCTTGGTCTACGCTCGATGTTGGGAAATCTTGCTACTACCAATCAGCGAACTGGAATCGATTGGATGATGACGAACTTATCTGCCGACAATGGGTGGGCGATAACTTACGAGACTCCCTACAGTGACCATGATGGGATATTTTTCAGTACCTGGGATTAACTTTTATATAAATAATAGTAAATTGAAACCTAAAATTAGCGTAGCTAGTAAGCTTAAAATATTTTGTTTAGTTCTTATCAAGTTAAATTAATAAAAATTTGTTTTGAAACATGTCATTGCAACCATCGCCGTTTACAAGTTGTAATTTTTCTGTTTTAAAAAACTTGTCTGCATTTTATGCTGTTGTATCTAAAAAAATATGTATGCATGTATGATATGAAATAGAACATGGAAAATTAGTGAAAAGTTACAACATCGCAGCGGACTGTCGTAGCATAGCTGTTAGAGCATTATACTTTAACACTAGCTAGGATAGTGATCCTGGGGTGCCTACCCCAGTTTCCGAGAAGCAATCTGAATGAGAAAGTCGGGAAGCTTCGAAACATGTCAAACGCATATTATTACAGAAAAATAAATTTTCTTATAACTGATTCAAAATTTAGAGTAGAGCTGAACAATACATATTTTTGCGCATGTTCATGAAAGGTATAAAGACAGTCTTTCTCTACTTGTTTTTTTTTTAAGATCAGTGGCAAAAATGCAACGACATGTTAATTAAAATATATTTCCCGCTGGGTATGGTTCTGCATTGAGCTCTTGTCAATTATAAAAAATTTAAGGTTTTCATATTTCAAATTTTGGTTTTGTTTATAAACCGAAAAAACATGGCCGCTCTTCACAGTGTAGAAATTTCGACAAATCCAAATTTTTTCTTTTCTCATTTATCTCAGAATCGGTGAGATATTTTGAAAGAAAATAAATATGTCGATTTAGCAGCTAAGTAAAATGTATGACTTACATATATGGTCCTCGCTTTCGAATTTGCCTTACCGACATTTCAAGTTTTAATTGTCCTGAAAAAAAAGAAGTTACCTTACGTTCATAGTTTGACTTGAAACATCTATGTGTTGAATTTTGCGTATTTACTTTAGTCAGATGGGATTACTGACACATCTGAGGTTTCGTTATTAAAAAATGGCAAGAAAAGTATGGCACTTGATATGTACAGAAATAATATTTCCGGACTGATAAAACCTCCCCAAATATGTAATTTAATCACATCAATAATCAATGTACATATTTCACCTTCGAGTTGAGTTGTATGAGTCTATAGTGAGCCTATGTAAATCTTAATAGCTGCCTTCTGTAAATCATTCGTAGCACCATCAAATTCCAAACATCGTGGAATACTCATCATAATAATAATAATACAAATATCTTCTAACAGGATAAGGTCCAGCCTGTCTTACGATTTGTGGTTTAAGTTTTAGTACACATTGGCGAGACCTACAATTTCTTTGGCCCAACTTTACACGGTATCTGGCAAGGCATTTTCATTTTGGCTGAAGAACCCCGGAGCGTTGCCGATCACTGTCGAAGGTGGCCTCGTTTTGAAAAACCTATTCAAAGATCTTTTGGTGTGATCTGTTTCGGTACTTGCACCAGGTATTTTCAATATGGCAGGTCAGCGCACAGTCATCATACCGCGGCGATAGCCAGTAATTTTAATTTCTATGTCTTAAAATATTCTAGAGGGAAACAATATTAAAAGTGAAAATTAAATTAAAACAAGTGTTTCAATAAATTTATTCCTACGTTTATATCATGACAAGATAAAATAAATACATTAAACCTCACACCCTTAAGCATGATATAAATACTACAGGTAAAACCGTTAATGACACTAATGACATTTTTAAGCAATTCTCCTACTCATTTATTTTTTGCCACGACTTTTCTGTTTGGTTTTTTGAATCAAATAAACTACAAATCAAAATAAATTCTTTTTATTTTCTTCAATTTGCGATTATAACTATTGCTAGAATTGTTAAAAATAAGGACTATAAGAGCGGAGCGAATGTGCCCCTATAGCAGGCTAATCTACCATCTCATTTCCTGCCATTTTACAGTGTCCAGGCATCCACCTGAACGTGCAGTGTAAATTGGAAATATTTTTGGATTTTTTTGCTTAAAAACGTCATAATAAAATCAAAAGAGATAACGGTTGTACCTATAGTATTTATATCATGGCCTTAAGCTATATTCTTTACGAGTCCATCAACTCCGGGTCTGTAGATAAAACATGGAATTTTGTTTGCATTTTTATCTAAAGTTGAACACTGTGCGCTGCATTTTGACGTCTACCGCTTCCAATTTTCAAACGCGTTTTTCTCCACTTTCACGGAAATAAAACCATGGAATTGCACTTCATATTGTTCCTTTTTTATGTGACGATTATTTTCTACTTACCTTCTTGAATAATTTGCCGTATTCTTCGAGAAATCAGCAAAAAACAGCAAGATTTTATGTATGTATGTAAATATATGAAAACATTGAGTAAGAGTTGCCGTACCTGAAGAAAACGGAACCAAATTTTCGGGCTTATAGTTTTATAACAATTTTCCGAAGACAATAGCCGAAATAAGTTTTAAACAAATATATAAATATAAATTTCAGTTTCTGGATGGTTCCAATAAAAATTTGGCCTATTTACATTAAAATCAACAGACTGGAAACATAATCCACCACATATAAAATTTTACAGTTAGGGCCAAATTTTACAATGATACATGGCGGTCTCGTGTTTTATTACTATTTTGACAGCTTCAAATCAATCCCAGGCATGTTAAAGGCTGAAAGTTCGGAAATATCACCTCTGAAAGTAAAATTTCGAGAGTACTGAATTGAAAAATTGAATTGATTCACCAAAGTTTGCATTCAATTGAGAGAGTTATTGAATGAGAGTTATTTCGATGCAATTCAGTTCAAACTGAATTACTTTTTTGCATTCTTTAATTCTTTTCATGGAAAATATGAATTCAACATGTCAAATCGTATCTACATGGAATTTCAAATGAAATTCAACGAAAAACATTTGAAAAAATGAATAACTCCTGAATTATAACTGTTTTGATTCATTCAATTAACAGCCCTGGATATGAATGGGTTGTTTGGATTTTTGTAGAGCTCTTCCGTATGTGCCCTGGATTCGATGTCTTCCAGGATGTAGTTTTTTTAGTATTTGTCTAGGTCAATTTCATGTATTATTCTAAATGTTCCAGTTTGTAGTTTGGCTGTCCCTCTTTCTATCATAACTAGTTGCGTGTTAGAATAGAAAAGGATCTTTACCTCAGCGAGGCACAGTCGCACCAGTAAGAGTCTGAAATGAGATATGTCGAAAAGCGTTAGTTTCTTATTCTGCTCTTGTGTATGACTTGACCTTCTCTATTATAAGTGTACTATTTCTATTTTCTCTAACTATCTCCTTACTATACTGTTTGCTTAGCTTAGTACCTAATCTTCTATTTTTCTTAACGTAAGGTATCCCTGGTAAGTAGTCTTAATTTCGTGTTTACTCTTGTTGTGCAGTTCGATATCCTGTGAAGTAAACGTCACGTTTCTGCAAAAGAACAAGTCTACCGGTCTCTTCCCTGTAACTGTGTGAATGGAGTGGTTGTATTCCGAAACTGATCTTTCCAGAAGCTCTTCGAAGTTTCTATGCCCGCCGTTTTCCTTGATGCAGCGCATTATCTCCGTCAGCGTGGAGTGGAATCTCTCCACTTGTCCGTTTGCTTGACTTCTGTATGGTGGTGTAGTGTAAACTTCGATTCCCAATTCGTCTTTCATCATGAACATAACTGAGTTGGAGTTAAGTGATGGTTCGTTATCGATTACCACTATCCTTGGGACGCCGAAGCTAAACAAAATTTCCCTTAGGGGTCTCCTAATGTCTTCTATAGCTCTGCTATTTAGCATTTTTGTTATCGCATATTTTGTGAACTTATCCAAAGCGGTCATTACTCTTTTGCCTTCTGCTAAAAATATATATATGTGTACTGTATGTCCCGGAAAGGTCGGTAATGGAGTTGCTGCTAGTTTTGGCTTATTTGGGTGTCTCTCGTATTTATTTTCCTTCTACACCGTGCAATTGGTTATCGTCGTTTAATTTTGTTAATCATTCCTGGGAAGTCGTTTTTTTCGAGGATCTGGATTTTATTCTCCTTTGCGTTTCTGTGCGCTCTCAAGTGCTCCCTCAATATAACTTATTCCTGTTCCTGTTCGCTGCTGATGTCATCGACAATTTTCTGGGTGTATCTGAACTTGTAGTTGCTAAAATGTTGTGGGTAGATATTTTGAATTTTCCCCATTGTGCTTTCACTCGTGCAAATTCCATTAATCACCGAAGGATTCAAATATCTTTTCAGTAATTCTGTTAAGTTCTGTTCCTTAAATTGTGGCTCCTCAATTATATGTCGATGAACGGTTGGGAAGACTATTTTAAATTGATAGGATGCTGTTTCTGCCTCTTTGAGAAAAACTTGATTTTTAAAAACATTTACGGATACCTCCGTGCATGGAATAGGGTTATGATTGGAGCTATCATCGCTATGGATGGTAGGAGTAAGTGAATTAATTTCGTTTGGTATTCTTGACAGTGCATCTGCCACTACATTTGATTTTCCCGGCTTATAAATCAATTCATGGTTATATTCTTCTAGTATTGCTTTCCACCGTTTCATTTTACTGGTTGCGTTTTTATGGCTAAGGGCATACGTTAGGGGTTGGTGGTCGGTTATTATTTTTACCTTCTTAGATCCGTACAGATAGCTTCTTAGCATGTTTAGGGACCAAATTATAGAAAGCATTTCCTTTTCGTTGGTGGCGTAATTTTCTTACGTTTTGTTAAGTGTCCGTGAAATAAAGGTTAAACAGGACTGCTCCTATAGCGAAGTCGGAGGCATCTGTGGTAAGTTCGGATTCCTTTTCGAAATCTGGGTGGACTAGGACTATGTCTCTTGAAATTAACGTGCTTTTAATTTAGTTAAACGACTCTGCCACTTCTTCATTCAACTGAACATCTATTTTTCCGGAGTTTCGTTTTGAGACGTTACCGGCATCTCCCCTAAGGAGTGCTGTTAGAGGCTTAGCTATTTTCGCATAATCCCTAATAAATCTTCTATAGTAACCCGACATGCCCAAGAAGGATCTCAGCTTCCAAACTTTTTAGGGTTGGTTTTAATTCCTTCTGAACTGACGAGGTATCCCAAGAATTCCACCTCTTGCTTGGCAAATTCGCATTTATTTAATTGCACTTTCATATTAGCGCTTTCTAAGGTTTTGAAAACCAGTTCCAGATTTTCCAAGTGCTCTTATTCGTGTTTTCCAAAAATTATTACATCATCGATGTAAACATAACATCGAATTCCGAGGAATTCATATTTTCCGTTATTAACGGAGAATGCGGGTTTTTCTAGTGGTACTTGGTGAAATCCGCTTTTCAAATCTATTACAGTAAATAGTCTATTGTTTCCGAGGTTCGATAGGACTTCATTAATTTCAGGAATGGGGTATTTGTCTGGCATGGTCACCGAGTTAAGCTTACGGTAGTCGATAACCATACGATATTCTTCTTCGCCGGATGCATCCGGTTTTTTGTTAACTATCCACATGGGTGAGTTGTATAGAGATTTAGATTTCCTAATTATTCCATTGTCAAGAAGCTCTTCTATTTGTCGTTCGATTTCTCCTTGAGTGCCATAGGATAAGGGTAGGGCTTGGAGTAGACAGGCGTGTCGCCAGTTGTTCGTATTTCGCCCTTTACTAGGGTAGTGGAAGTGAGTTTCTCATCTGGATCGGAAAATAAATTGGGGCACCTCGTAATAATGTTCCTTATCTTTAGTTGTTCTTTCGAAGACAGGTGTGTGGTGTTTATGTTGACGGTGTTAACTTGCTGGGATACTCGTTGCTTTAGGAGAATGACGACTCCAGGAAATTTGGTCATCGTGCTTTTCTCAGTGTCTATTATGGCCTTAAGCTTCCTCAGAGTGTCGTTACCAATGATTCCATGGAATGAGTTTAGGGGTGGTAGAATAAAGAATTACATTTTTTCCACATTCGGTGCGAAGACGTCTATGAATGTGTGGTGGGTTATCTCAATGGTACCTGCCACTGATTCCACCTTGAATGGTTCGTTTGGCAACGGGTTTCTTATCCTAGTCGATTGTACGTAATTCTTGTTGGATCCTGTGTCTATCAGGAAATCAACTGTGTCCCCACGCCTTGTCATGAATTCGTAGTAAGGGAACGAGGACGGCGTTAGTCTAAAAAATTAATCAGGTCGGGTTCCGTTTGGTTTTGTTCTTCGGAAGTGAAGTTAGTCTGTAATAGTCGTCTTGGGGATAGGTATCGTATCGAGAGTGGGCGTTTCTGGGGCTGGGGTAGGGTATTCTAATTAGTGTTAGGTTTATTTTGGTAGTTAACCTGCCTAGAGTGCAGGGAGGGGTCTACTTTCATTGGAACTGGTGGCTTTGGTGGTAGGTTGGGCCGGTTGTTGAATTCCGCATTATATTGCTTTTGGGGCGCACCCCAAAGTTCGTATTTTGTTGGAAGTTTGGGCGATTACCGAAATGACCTTGATTTGATTGCCCTCGGGGGTTTAGATTGGGTGATCAATAGTTATTATAGTTCCCATTTCTTGCGTTATTATAGCCATACCTCCGTGGGGGTGCCGGGTAGGTTAGTTCGGGGTAAAATAGTCTTTTCTTATTCGTGTTGGTTATTTCATTGTAAAAGGGTTTATTATTGTTCGTGCTATATTTGGGAGGTCGTATAGGTGGTTGATTTAGGGATCTATTCACAGTGTGCGCATGATTCATGCGGAAAAACATATTATCTAGTTTTTGGCACAGGTTGAGAGCCTGTGGCAAGGTGGTGGGCTCGAGGATGCTGAGGAGACGAGGTAAATCGCCATTAAGCTCGCGTACGAAGGTATCGAGAGCTTTCTCCCGATACGAATTTGTCATCGTCCTAATGGCTTCTTCGCCAAGGTCGAGACATGCGATATTGTCTAAGATCAGCGACAAGTGCTGGTAGACCTTCTGGTAGAAGGTAGAAATATCATCCTAACGTTGGGCCAACGTCGTCATCTGGTACTTGAGGGCACCGATGTCTCTCTTGTCGGAGTATTGCATCATCAGGCACTTGCGTATTTGGTTCCACTCGAGTGAGGTATTATATGACTCGAGTGCAGTGTCGGCATCGCCGACTAAGTATTTTGTGTATTTTGGTGTGGAGGATTGAAAAGTATTTTGGCGTAAGGATGCTTCGTTTGCCTTAATGACTCTATCGCACTTTTTCGTCATGAACTGAATTCTCCGGGTTTACCAGAGAATTCTCGTAGGCATTTCACCATATCCGGTATTCTGTCGGGCTCATTCATGCTGGCTCTATTTAGGGAAATGTTATACTCGGCTCGATCCATTTCAAATCGACCAGCCATTTCTGACGAAATTTTATTTTTTGATGAAACTCTCAGGAATAATTCTTGAATCTATTTTAAATTACACGTATTTTTTGTTTTTTCCCTAGAAGTCTCCGTTTCCGAGAAATAAATTTTTTCCCCCGAGGCACCAAATCATATTTCATATTCTCGTGAACAACTTTCCTTCGAATGCTCACAACTTCTTTAAAAATGTATGTATTTTGATCATTTTTTTTAAATTTGTAGGTAATCGATTAAACTATCGAATATCGAACCCATGACAGAAAAATTTAATTGTGTAAAAATGCAATATTTTTTTTCAACACAATTTTTATCATATTGCAACATTTTTTTTTTTCATTTTTTTATATAATGTGTGATGTATGAACAACAATATATAATTATGGCAATATGCAAAAATTCGTATTTCTCGAGATATGATTTTTTGAATTTGAAAACACAGTTCAATATGATATTTTGAGTCAAAATATAGGTCTTCTTGAAATAATCGGCACTCATTTAACAACCTGGTCGCTTTCTGTTACATGTTCTATTATTATCGAACTGTCGAACGTTTTCATTTTGATCGTGTTGTATCGAAAGTTCACTTGTAAAAAATGAGTTCCAAACGATTTCCTGTACGTGAGAAATGTATAAACTTGCAAGCTGTACATAGAAAACAAGTTTACGGATCCTCCAAGAATCCTCTTCTACAATTGGAAGTGTTAGCAACGCAGTTACAGCCTCTGTTCCCTGACACAGTTTTGAGCACTACAGACAGAGTTTGTGGAGCGTGCTTTAAAAAATTACAATCACAGTTCTCAGATTCACTGAAAAAACTACCAGTGACGACCTTAATTTGCCGCCAACTTGCAATCCACCGTCTCCAGATTTATCCGATAATTTTTATGATTCTGAAGCCGAATTGGCTACATTCAATTCGCATATGAACAATTTTCAGCCCGACGTATCACCCTTGAAGAAATCAAAAATCAGCAATTCTGAAAGAACGATTTTATATGCATCTAAGAAGCGAAACCAACTCACCAGCGCCTTCGACTCAAACGTATCTCAGAAGATCAGAAAGGTATTTAATATTTCACAGCACCAAGGGCTCCCTGCGTTTCAGCAAGAAAATTACTGCGATTTTTGTCTCAACTGGATAGACAGTTTCAGCAGATCCTTGGAAAACTGCTCGTCATCAAAAGAAAAGATACGATTGTTGACTACTTTTCCGTTGAACGCTTTGTCAAGAAGCGATTTACTGATCAAATTTCCGTCTGTTACGGCATATATGGTTAAAGAGGCAAAGAAACTGCTGCAAAATAAAGGTATTTATCACAATCCAGATCCTTACTTCGGTCACCCAATTGATCAAGCATCTATTAATATTGCTCAAGAATATTACTTAAATGACGACTTAGACTGTTCTCGGCAAAGTCCCAACAAAAGCGATGTGAAAAATGTAGTAGAAAATGGAGTACAAGTGAAAAAAGTGAAGCGATTTATGACTAGAAGTGTAAAAGAAACGTATCAGATTTTTAAAGATAACAATCCTGATGTGAAAATGGTGATTTCGAAGTTTTACACTCTATGTCCAAAGTGGGTTAGCTTGAATTCTCCCCAAGAAGTGTGTCTCTGTGTTTATTGGGCTAATTTGGATTTGCTGTTCATCGCTCTGAAAAGCTACCAAAAGGATGCTCGAGTAACAGTAGAGCCAATCCGCGAATTAATATTGTCATTAATGGTATGCTCAAGAGATGATAACGCGTGCGTTTTGCAAGAATGTGAGAACTGCCCAGGTCCAGAAGCTATCACTTTGGAACTTATTGGATTTTCGGAGAATATTGATGAAAATGACGAAATCACTTATGCTGCTTGGGAAGACAGCAACCTGATCGAAAAGACAACAACCGTGAAAAACTGTTTGAAACATCTTGCGCATCAAAGAAATTCAACAAAGAGCCATTAGGAACGAGAAAGAATTATGCAAATCGCTGTCCGATAGTTTGATACTCCACGTGGAATTTGCTGAAAACTGGTCAGTCATTTTGAAAAATGAAATTCAGAGCCATCATTGGAAAAATGATCAAGTATCTATTTTCACAGCGGTTTGTTATCACCAGAATGACATAGTGAGCTTTGCAGTTGTTAGTAATGATCGTTCTCATGATACAGCACACGCCATCATGGCTATAAACACTATAATGATAATATTCGTCACAAATACCCAGAAAGTATAGAAAACATAACGATAATATCCGATGGAGCACCAAGTCATTTCAAGAATCGATATCAATTTTCCAAATTCGGAAAATCTCCAGGTTCGAGAAAGTGGATATTTTCTGCTTCTGGACATGGCAAAGGAGCTTGCGATGGAGTCCCCGGACTCCTCAAACATTTCGCGACCAACCACAATCTACGAAAAGGGCCGCTTGAGGCTATTCAAGACGCCAAAACGTTTGCCGACAAAGTACAAGAATATACGCCTAATGTCAGAATCTGCATACTGGATGATACGAAATTGAAAAAATTTCGCAAAGAAAAAAACAATGAATGGAGTAGTTGTAAAGCAATAAAAGGAATCCGGCAAAGTCACGTTTGGAAAAAAGAGTACGGCGGAGAAATTTACTTCGCGAAAACAAGCGACCATGAGTGTACCATTGTCAACTGATTGCCATTAAATAAAACTGTAACTGTTTTCCATTGTTTGCCATCAAATTTGTATCATTCTAGCTTTAAATAAAAAAAGAAGATGTATTATTAAAAAATTACATGAAAAAAATTAAAAAAATCATATCTCGAGAAATATGAATTTTAGCATATTGCCATGATTATATGTATATTGTTGTTCACACATTATATAAAAAAAATTTGAAAAAAAAAAATGTTGCAATATGAAAAAAATTGTGTTGAAAAAAAATTGAATTTTTACACAATTAAATTTTTCTTAAACGCTACATGACCAATAGTAGTTTGCTGTCATGGGTTCGATTGTTTAATCGATTACCTACAAATTTAAAAAAAATTATCAAAATCCATACATTTTTAAAGAAGTTGTGACCATTCGAAGAAAAGTTGTTCATGAGAATATGAAAAATCCCCATTTGGGGCCCCGGGGAAAAAAATTTATTTCTCGGAAACGGAGTCTTCTAGGGAAAAAACAAAAAATACGTGTAATTTAAAATAGATTCAAGAATTATTCCTGAAAGTTTCATCAAAAAATAAAATTTCATCAGAAATGGCTGGTCGATTTGAAATGGATCGAGCCACTCCATTTCCCTAACATCCCCAACGTCTGGTGCGTTCATTCGCATAAGCACCTCTGCTACCACGGACTCTAACATTGTGGGGTTAGTGGTAGGGTTAGGAGCAGGAGGGTCTGAATTTTCTGGGGGATCGGATCCACCTGCGTAATCGAGTCGAATCTGGTTAATCCGCTCCCCCAATTCCTCTGCAGAAGTAGTTGGCATTTCTTCTTTGTTAATACACAGAGCCAAAAGTTCACCCTTAATCAAAGAGATCGACGTCTAAAAAAGCTTTTTGGCCGGGGAGAGCGAGTGGGGACAAATTTGAAGAAATTTGTACTAGGAAATCTTCTAAATTTTAGCTTAAATTTCTTCTCAAATTTATTGAAAAGGAAATCGACTAAAAACAAGGAGTTAGCTTCTTATTTATGAATTTTTTATATACTTTTTTCAAAAGTTAGAAGAAATCTGCTTGTTTTTATGAGAAAACCTGTTTAAAGTAAATTAATGAGAAAATCCTCTTATTTTCTCTAGATTCATATTGAATTTATTGAAAAGGAAAACTATATATTTTTAGAAGATAGATATTAATTCAAATTCAGGTATGCCTTCTTCGAATGTGTAATTCGACGCTACCAAGCACAAGCACACGATAGCATCATGGTAGAGATCTCCGTTCAGCAGTTAATAATTCTTAGTTCGATTCGCGGTGAAGGCAATAAGGCAAGTGGACATGTGGTGAGGCAAAAAGAACAAAGGTGTAATTAGACGTTGGCAAGTTAAGTATACGATGGCATGGTAGTGTAGATTAGACTAACTGACTAGACATCTGGGTTGAGCGTTCATTTTTTTTTTTTTAATTTGAAATATTAAAAAGAAAATCTTCTTAATATTATGTGATTATCTACTCAGTTTTATTAAAAAGAGACACCCAGTCAAATTAAGACGGGCATCTTATTGGAAAAATATCATAGAGAAATCCTTCTGATTTAGAGGGCATTTTATGTGACTTTTTGCTCTGTGTATATAAGATGGAAATTACTTACTCTTGTTCTGTTACTTAGATCACGAAAACCTCTCCCTCTTTTATTTTTATAATTAGCTTCTCAAAATTTCTTCTAACTTTTCACAATTTTAACTTTCCACGATTTTCATTTTGTTTCAACAAATGTTTCACAATCTTCCTTTACAATTTAGCTTTCTTCGTATGAATGCTTTAATTTTTCTTCTTTTCCTTTTCATTTACTTTCAACAATTTTCTTTTCTTTCACAATACTTATTTTTTATGGCGAGTTTCTTTTTTATTTTTTCTTATGCCTAAATTTTCACAACAATTTTTTCGATTTACTTTTCTCTTTGCATTAGCGACTAAAAATTTCTTCTTTAACTTTTCTTGCCCTTTTGTTTTCGCAATTTTCTTTAACTTTTCACAATTTCTCCTTTTTATTTATTGCAATTTTCTTTTTTATTTTTTCTTATGCCTAAATTTTCACAACAAAATTTTTTTCCGATTTACTTTTCTCTTCGCATTAGCGAATAAAAAGTTTTTTCTTTTACTTTTCTTGCCGTTTTCTTTTCGCAATTTCCTTTAACTTTTCACAATTTCTCCTCTTTTTTTATAGCAATTTTCTTTTTTATTTTTTCTTATGCCTAAATTTTCGATTTTCTTTTCTCTTCGCATTAGCGACAAAATATTTTTTCTTTTACTTTTCTTGCCTTTTTCTTTTCGCAATTTTCTTTAACTTTTCACAATTTCTCCTTTTTTTATTTATTGCAATTTTCTTTTTTATTTTTTCCTATGCGTAAATTTTTACAATAATTTTTATTCCAAATTTAGCGATTACACTTTTTCTGTTTTGATTCAGAGTTTTTTTCTTACACTATTATTCGCATCGCCGCGCTGGAGTTGGGGTTTTTAGCGACCTTAGGGTTATCTCGTTCCTTATGTACTGAAGCCCTTTTGACGAATTTTGTTCCGACTCCTTGTCGAATGGTAGCTGCTGCTTTTGATTTTTTTCGCGGTGGTTATCGATTCGCGGCCTTACTTTTTGATTTTCAGGCGTACTACCTTTCGACGCGTTGGCGGTCCCTGCTCGGGCGCCAGTTATGTCACTCGGTGTGACTAAAACAAAAAAATATATTTTTTGGGGAGCTGAGGCTCCTTTATGCATTGAATTCCAACTTAGAACTATTTTACAAAGATTAGAACTATTTTACAAATTCTTAAACCTAGGTTACGCTGCCGCCGCTCTGCTGTTGATTCTGCTGTTGTTTTGCTGACGGCGCGGTTCCCACCGATCGCCGCATTCCTTCTTGTTTGTTATTTAGGTGTTCTCTTGCTGATGGAATTAGCTGACCGTTTTGCTGATGAAGCGGTTCCCACCTGCATTCCTGTTTGTTTGTGAATACAGAAAACAAAAATTCTGAAACACTATTTTTCAGAAAACTTTAGACAGAAACCAGTTTTTCAGAAAGCAAAATTCAGACACCAAAATTCAAAATTAAAAATTCAGAATTAAAATTTCAGAAAGCCCTCTGATTACTTTCTCCATTTTGGCTTTCTGAATTTTTAATTCTAAATTTTGGCTTTCTGCAAAAACGTCGATGTTTTTCTCACTTTTCCAAAATCGTTTGGAGACATATTTCATTATTGGGGCCAAAGTATATTAAACAAAGTAATAGTGAACTTGACAGTTCTCTCTTTTCTGTAGGAGTTTTTCCGTCAAATTAAAAAAAATATTAACCCGTTCTGTCTAAGATTTTTAAATTTTTTTAATAGTGTGAAGAAAAAGCAAATTATTTCATATAAATAATACACTTGCCTTAGTTCCTTGCACGTTTAAATAAAGATTATAGTTCGGATTAGCTAAACTCTGGCACATTTTAGCTAAGATGAATGGTCTAATCTTTTTTCAACTGGATCTTAGACCGAAAACGAAACTGTAAGAGATTAAAATCGATTCATGACCCCTGCGGGTTAGGGGTTTAGAATATGCCCAGGGTGGAATGCTTGTCGCAAGAGGCACCTAAAATCCATTTCGACCACGGTCAGAGGGTTGGTGGTTCGGCAGCTGTAAGAGCATAGACTCAATACCGTACAACTCTGTTTGGTTCGTCACATCCCTCTTACAACAGCAACAGCGAGCCGATTAATTTCTCGAAACCGAAAACTAAATCGTAACCATTATTTTAATAAAAAAAACGAAACCGGCCTAAAATCCAGAACCGGTTCCAGACAAGTTTGTACTTTTTTTATAAATTGATTACTTCATTTCGCGGACCTTTTCCTTGATAAGACGATAGCCTGGTTTTGACTTCAGTATAAAAAACTCGAATCAAAACCAATCCACCAGTTTCTGCGACACTCTGGCGGCAACCTTCTTTAGGTGACATCAGCGGAAATCGGCAAATGTTCAATACTCACGCAAAGGTCCGAAAAGAGGTAGATTCCAAAGTAGCCAAAGTTATTCCGTTACTATTTGGGATAGCATATTTCACGGTATTGATCATTTTTTGGCCTGAGCAAAATGTTATCTAATTTTTCAGTAAAACAATTGTATGAGACACAAAAAGGAGTGTAATGGGGTGTGGTTGCTGAGTGACCGCGCTCAATCCCGACTCTTGCGTCCTCGTTCGTGCACTCTGGGCAACGTTGAGCTACCTAGGCTCGCGGCAGAAAGAGAGGGAGCCCCGGGGGGGCCACTCTGACATACTTGGTTTAAGGGCTCACCGGGGTCTTTTTCGCAGCGTCTGTACACCAAGAGGTGCGGCTGTAAGCGGGCGTCTGTCTTGAAGCAAGCGGCTCGCTATATAAATGTGCAAAACTTTTCCCTCCCAATCCAGGGTGTTATGCGATACCGTGCCCATTGGACGTTTGCAGCCGGGAGGCAAATCGTGGCTGTAGTCGAACGGAGCCTCACTGATACCGGGCCGCCTCAGGGAGTAACTATGGTCTTACCGCGGTATGGGGCTCTGCCGCGGCGGACGACACACTTCCCCTTACACTACCCTTGACCCTAAGCTGGCCTTGTCCGGCGAGGGGTCGTACGAACAAGATGAAGAACACACAAAATACAAAGCAATTAACGACTTCGTTTACTCCGCAGCAGAGAAGAACTATGCTGGAGCAAGCGAAAACACAACGCCGGAGGACAAACTCCGCCTCAAAGTTAACTGGGAGGCCGACAACGATGGAAACTACGGGTCAGTCATCCCCCAAACTGCTATCAAGTAAGAGGGACTTGATGGGAGCAAGCAACAGTGCGGCTGCCTACGCAGTCAAGCAGAAAACGGCGGAAGCTAAGCTTCCATCAAGCGCTGGTACGAAACCCAATCTCTTCACATCTGGGGCAATGGTCTCACGACCTGGTTTCAGAGTTTCGAAAGAGAAGGACGACGCCGTAAAGGGAGAGACCGCGATGGCAACTACGAGTCTGAATCCCCCCAAAGAGGCATCTCCCCGACGCTTTGCGTACTGGGATAAAAGAAAGGCCGCAAGGATCCTTAAAAAATATGAGGGAGCATCGCAGGAGAAGCTGTCGCCGGAAGAAAGGAAGATGGTGGAGGAAGCGAAAGCTCTGATACCAAATTTCCAGAGGCCCTATGTGCCTAAGAGGGTGAACGGTAATCCCTTCAAACGCCAGAGATCGGACGGAGAGGTAGACCCCCATCCGAAGCGGCATCAGGTCAATCCCGTAGTGGGAAAACTCAGCTTTGCTGAAGTAACCAAGGACAGAATCCTTATAGGTTTCATTGACCGAGGTAACGACCGTTGGTCCATCCCCAAAGACCAGTGGCTGTATGTCCGGAATGAAATGGGCAGGGCCCTCCTCCACTTAATGCGTGAGTCTCCGGGTAGTCCGCCGCGAGGTACTGACGCGGGCTGGCACCAAGGTCAGATCAAAATATTCGCGTGCGAGGATGCAAGAACTGTCGCACTGTATAAGGCAGCAGTTGCAAGACTGGGTGAAGTCTATCCAGGGGCAAGACTAGATGTCGTCGACTGGAAGGACATTCCTGCTCGGCCAAGGGCAAGGGCAAGGATTCCTGCCGTCCCTGCAGAACCCGAGAATATTCTTGAGATGCTGCAGGTCTGGAATCCGTCTCTCCCGACGCAGGATTGGGGCGTCAATCTGGTCGATGATGTGGTTGGGCCCAATAGACAGGTGGTTATCACTCTGAATAAGGAGGCGCTCGAGCCCCTTAAACGGTGCAACGGACGAGTGCATTACGGCTTGGGTCAGATCGTGATCCACGTATACCGTGGCGATGCACAGCGCGCTGCTATTCCAGACGCTCCGGAGGACTCGGAGATCGAGGCATCGGAAGGGGAAGCAGAGGAGTCCGACGCGGAAAGTATGTTATCCGCCACGTCAAATTGCGATGGTGCTGCGAACAACTCGGCGATAGAAGAAAGCCTGCTTGACGAAGAAGGCCTCGACGTCACGATCGTGGCTAAACCTGAGCACACTAACGTTGATGCTGCTTCAGACAGCAGGGTTCCCGCCACGCCAAATCGTGCAGGTGCTCTGAACAACTCCTCGTTGAGAGACAGCCCCCGGAACAGGCCAGACCTCGACGACACGCTGGCGGCAGGGATGTCTGAGCTCTCTCATGTTGGTGGTGCTTCAGATAAATCTGCACAAATCTAAAGCAGCCTCGGCTGTTTTAAGCAGTCGTCTTTCTAAAGGCGACGTAGACGTGGTCCTTATCCAAGAGCCCTGGGTCAATAGCTCTAGGATCTGTGGATTGGGGACTAAGGGGTACAAGCTCATCCAAGCCAATGATGAGGGCAAGGTCAGAACCTGTATTTTGGTAAAGTCTGAGCTAAACACCTTTCTATTACCCAACTACTCAAATGGTGACGTTACAGCTGCCAGCTTAACAGTCGGCAGCACCAGCCTAACGATGGCGTCGGTCTATATGCCCTATGACGCCGAAGAACCTCCTCCACAAAAGGAGGTGAAAGATCTGGTGGATAATTTCTGTACGGGCCATCTTATTATTGGAGCTGACGCTAATGCTCATCACGTCCAGTGGGGAAGCTCCGATATTAACGCTAGGGGCGAGTCTCTGTTTGACTACCTACTAACAACTAACCTGGTGGTTTGTAACGTGGGTAACGAGCCTACTTTTATAACTAAAGCTCGTAGGGAGGTTATAGACCTCACTGTTTGTAGCGAAGGCGCTTATGAGTGGGTCAGAAAATGGCGTGTTCTTGATGAGCATTCATTTTCTGACCATCGGTACATAGAAATTGTGTTAGACTTTATTGTTGAGCAGCCAGTTATGAAACGAAATCCACGCAACACTAACTGGCAGCTACATAACCAAATATTAGCTAGGGACCTACCAGTATTACCTCCACAAGCCCCCTCATCAGTGGGAGAACTGGATGATCTGGTAACGACCTTTACAACGGCGCTCTCAAATGCCCTAGAGCAGGCTTGTCCAGTACCAAAACCACGCGGCAAACATAGACCCCACTGGTGGTCTTACGACCTGGATTCGTTCCGTATATCATGCAGGAAGCAATTTAACAAGGCCAAGAGCATCGGTACGGAGCCTGAATGGCTCGAATATAAAGCTAAACTGAGGGCCTATAAAAAGGCTCTAAGGCAAGCGAAGAGAACTTCGTGGAGAAATTTCTGCACCGGGGTCGAAAAAGTCGATGATACAGCGAGACTTAGACGAGTGCTATCAAAAACTCAAACAGCCATTAGCTATTTACGGAAGCCTGACGGATCTTGGACCAGCACGGAAGGGGAAACCCTGGAGCTGCTCCTGAACACACACTTTCCGGGGAACTTGTATGATGCACCTGTAGCATCTGCAACAAACCTGGCGGTAAACATACCCATTACGGAGGAAAGGGTAAGGTGGGCAATCAAAAGCTTTGAGCCGTTCAAGGCAGCCGGGCCAGACGGGATTTTCCCCGCACAACTTATAAACACGCTGGAAATATCAGCTAAATGGCTGGTAGTTCTCTATTCAGCCTGCCTGGCTCTTAATTACATTCCGTGCTCCTGGAGAAGCGCCACGGTAGTCTTTATTCCAAAGGCTGGGAAGGCCTCACACTATGAGCCTAAAGACTACAGACCGATCAGTCTCTCGTCTTTTTCACTTAAAACCTTCGAGAGGATAATTAGCGATTATCTCTCCTCTACTATTGATAGCAACCTTATTTCTAGCTATCAACATGCATACACCAAAGGTAAATCAACGGAAACTGCGCTCCACAGCCTAGTCTCTATTGTTGAAAAATCATTGCACGAAAAGGAGTACTGTCTCGTGGCCTTTCTGGACATCGAAGGGGCTTTCAACAATATAAGGCCGGAGGCTATTAACACTGCTTTAACAAACCTGGGCATAAATAGGTCTCTTATTGGACTAATTGATCAACTACTAAAGGGAAGGAAAATAGTTTCTTCACTGGGAACAGTTGATCTTTCACGCTATGTCACAAGAGGAACGCCTCAGGGTGGTGTTCTCTCCCCGCTCCTATGGAACCTCACCGTAAACTCGCTGCTACGAGACACAAGGTGGGGGGGCGGGAAGATAGTGGCATATGCAGACGATTTAGCTATTGCATATAGGGGCAAATTCCCACAAACCCTGTGTGACTTGATGCAAGTAGCACTGCGAGAAGTTTCTTCATGGTCCTCTCGCTGCGGACTTAGCATCAACCCGGGAAAGGTGGAGCTTGTCCTTTATACCAGGCGGTACAAGATACCACCGCTGAACCTACCAGAACTAGATGGCGTGCGCCTGAACTTAGCTGATAAAGCCAAATTCCTAGGCACAGTTCTAGATAGAAAGCTTAACTGGAAGGAGAATGTCATCCAGCGCCAGAGGAAAGCGTGCATTGCACTTCACACGTGTAAAAGAGCCATTGGCAAAAAATGGGGGCTCAGCCCCAAAATTTGCAGATGGATCTACACTGCGATAATCCAGCCAATTATGCTGTATGGAGTCGTGGTATGGTGGCCTGCGCTAGGAAAGGCAACAAACCTAAATCTGTTAGGAAAAGTCCACAGATCGAGCATGATCTGTATAAGCGGGGCGTTAAGAACAACGCCCAATGAAGCTCTCCAGGCCATTCTTGGCTTTGTGCCACTCGATCTGGAAGGGTACCGGGCAGCAGCGGCATCGGCTCTGCGTCTAAGGGAAACGTCCGTCTGGGGCGCAAGCACTATTGGACACTCCTGTATTCTAAGATCTTACAGCTTTCTCCCTCTGAGCACAGATCGGTGTGCGACCACAACAGTCGGAGATTGTTGTTTTAGAATAAACATTCCCAGCAGGGAAGACTGGGAGAACATAGATCGGTGTCCCGCTACTAATGGCGGCACTTTTATATACACCGACGGCTCGAAGTTAGACGGCAGAGTCGGAGGAGGGGTTTACTCAAGGGATTTGGACCTAGAACTCTCCTTTAGACTACCTGATCACTGCAGCGTCTTCCAGGCTGAAGTTTCTGCAATCATGGACGCCGTGACTTGGATAGGTAAACGCACCATCGGACAGGATATCTGTATTTTCAGCGACAGCCAAGCGGCCATCAAATCCCTTGGCTCTTACTCGTTCAACTCTGAACTGACGCTCAGCTGTCGTCGATCTCTTCAAGAGATGGCCCAACAGAACCGCGTGAACCTCACATGGGTCCCGGGACACAGGGACATTGAGGGAAACTGTAGGGCAGACGAACTTGCCAGGCAGGGCACGACCAAGCAGATTCTTCAAGATAAAGAGCGCATAGGTATGCCGTTTGCCACGTGCAAGCTAATGCTGAAGGAGCATACACTCCGCGAAGCCAACGAAAGATGGCTACAAGCCCCAGGGTGCCGGATATCCAAGCAAACCTGGCCAAAATGCGATCTTAAAAGATCTAGACACATATACGCCCTAAAAAGGAAGGAAATCTCCATATTAATAGGCGTTTTAACCGGGCACTGCCTTATTGGTAGGCACGCAGCAAGGCTAGGCGTTCCCTACCGACGATGCTGCAGGAGTTGCAAAGATGATGAGGAAGAGGAAACGGTGGAGCACCTCATCTGCAACTGCCCGGCCTTAAGCGGAGCGAGAAGGCGCTCTCTGGGAGTTCCCTTCCTGGTTAGCTTAAGCCAGGTCGCGGAGCTAGACATAAAGGACTTGATGGCCTTCATCAAGTTATCAAAATGGTTCGAGGAGGGGTAGCGGTGTCGGTTAGGAGTGTCAGTCCCGGGTTTCGGCTATATGGAGAGTCCCAACAGCACTGGGATTTTCCATATGGCCGGGCCCCGGGACTGACTTTCCTAGTGTTTGGTGGTATCACAACGGGCCTTTTATTACTGGCCTAGGTGTGCCTTTGCGGCAGCCACTTCTACCTACCTACCTACCATGAGACACAAAAACTGTACTTGGGTGGCAAAGGGTTAAAACGCTTATTGACATTTTTTGAAAGAAAAACTCCTAAAAAAACAAAATACTTCAGTTGTTAATTCTACCTTGGTGAATTTGCCTTGATTGGGGCTATGAATTTTGTGTTCTGCCAAAAAAAAAAAATGATATCTCCCCCTCTAACTAGTTTTTAGGTTTCAAACTAGGTATGTATGTTTCTTGAAAAATCCAGCAAAGAACTGTCAGCAGAAGAGAACCTAGTAAAAAGCTGTCAAAATCTCATTTCTGCTAATTTTTGTTCGAACAGGAACCAGTAGAAACCTGCAGACAAAACAGTAGTTACGTTTCCGATTCGCTAACAATTTGGATTTACATTTTTTGTTATTGTTTTGCTATGCCACCGATCAATTAAATGTCAAAAAGCTGCTGTATTCGCTGCTTTTTTTGTTCGAGAATACGTTCATATATAATTCGGATATTTCTGTAACTTCATGCTCCCGTGGACTACTCAAACACATATGATTACATGATTCCTATATGAGTTTGAAGCTTAAAAAAGGTTATTTTTTAATTACTCTTGATATTATTATTACCTTCATATTTACCTGCTCAAAGACGCATAGTTATTCGATTGTAATTGTTGTTGCATATTCTCTCAATATAAGACCGTCCTGATTGTTTACTTAGGACAATGCTTTGTCACCCTTTTACATTTTAAACCATAAATTATATACATATGTTCATATACAATTCCGAAACATGAAACGGTAAGAACTGCTTAAATGTGTTTTTGGAAATTTTGTACTTGTTATATTGCTTTTTTGTTTTTGAAAAGGGATTTCTGAATTTTTTGTTTCTGAATTTTTTGTTTCTGAATTTTTGTGTCAGAATTTTTAATTCGGAATTTTTTGTTTCTAAAAAATGTTTTCTGAATAAAGTTTTCTGAAAAACTACATTTCTGAATATTTGTCTTCTGAATTCTTGGGTAGCACCCACCTCCTTATAGCAAAATTTGCTTTTCTCCCCGTTTACAGTCAACTTCGCATCGCACAAACACTTAGCAACTTTTTCCAATAAGGACATGTGTGACTCGAAATCCACCGAACAGACCACCAAGTTATCCAAGTAAACAAATACATAGTCACGAAGAGCGGCCGGGATGACTTTGTCCATGAGGCGACACATGCGTTGAGCTGAATTGTATAAGCCGAATGGCATCACTGTGAACTGATAGAGTGGCCTGCCAGGGGTATCTGCCAGAATGCATCCTTGAGGTCGATCGCTGAAAAGAAATGCGTATCTTGCAGGCGGCTAAGGATACCATCGATATGTGGCAGAGGGTAAGCATCTTTGATAGTGCGTCCGTTCACCTTCCTGTAATCCAAACATAGTCTGTTCTTACTACCCTTGATGGCGAGGGACGCAGGAGATAGAGCTGGAAAACAATCGATGGCACTATCGATCGTTTTTTTTGTGGCTCAATATCGATGTTTTTTTACGTAGCGATATATCGACCCTTTTAGGTTTTGTTGTTTTATGCAAGGAATAAATGCTAACTTAATCTTCCGTAACGTTCACCGCAACATAACCATATATGGTATCATATATGATATATATGTATATATCAGCTGATCCAACCCCTTATTGAAATCAATGGGGCGTAATCATAGTCGAAATAACATAGGTACCTAAAGTTAGAGGCAGCTTTTTTGACAGATAGACCGTTGGAAATTGTGTCTAAAAGCCACCGCGAACGTTAAGTACCTACTTAATTTTGACTATGAACAGGTTTTGTGTTCTTAAAACTTTTATGTATGTAGAACTAAAATTTTGAAAATTATAAAGTTCTTCGACTTGTTTAAATTTTGTCGATAGTATCGATAGTAAGTTTTGAACATATCAAAAATATTTGAAAATATTTTTATTTGTCTTCAATAAGTAAAATTTATTAAGTTTTGTTGAGCTCAAGGCAGATTAAAATTGAAACACAGTGTTAATTTTGTATTTCTAATTTTATTAATCGATATTTCGATCTCATTCTGAGATCATCATCAGGAAACTGTGGACAAAAACAACAATTAGTTAACAAAAATCTGTAAAAACAACATTACATAGAATGACGAACAAAAAGACATAAGTATTTGCATAAACATACAAGTGTACATATGTATATATACATATATGTATTTTTCGTTTTCATCCCACTGCTTTGTTGTGCTAAACGGAAATTCTAACTATTGTAGTGTTGTTGCCTTAAAACTAAATCTCGGTAAGCTCGCGCCAGCTGATCGGTGTGTATTTTGTAATTCATACGCGTGTCATTAGGGGTGTTCGCAATATGCAGCATTTCTAATGTATAACGTTTGCAGTAATTTTTCTCCTCGTGTAAAATTGCTACATTATCAAAATCAGGGTGATGTCCAATATCTAGCAGGAGAGCTCTAGCTGCTGTTGCTCTCCTCAACCAAAACCATAGCTAACATTCGGTCCAATTCCGCGAAAACGAGCTTCTGAATTGCAGGAGATATGGGGTATTTACTTTGCTGGCATGCTTTCGTTTTTTACGTCAATGACGTGCTCCTCTACGTCTGTCCTACATAATCCCAATACAGAGAAAAAGGGGAATTGTGCCCTTACTTTTTCTAACACTAACTTTTGTGGCGCAGATAGGTCGTGTGGCACGGTATCCACCACGACATCCCCTTTAGCGGGAGTCAGCTCTTAAATGGTTCATTTGCACATTCTCTCACTCACCCCTCGATTAACCACATTCAGTTCGAACGCACGCCAAAAATCTATACCTAAATACACCTCCTGTGTTAGTTCCGGGACTACAAGGAACTCTAATTCTTTGGTTACTCCTTCCCAGACAACGCACTATGGTCTGGCGACTACTGATCGCTGGCCAAAATTCAAAAAGTTATCGAATAGTTTTGAAAATTGGAATGCAGGGAGTTTTGAGGTATCTTTTTTCGAATCTGATGTCAGATCTTTGAAATTCAAAATGGAGGACCCAATATGGCGACCTATTTTTTTAATTTCTACCTTTTTACCTAGAATCCATATATAAGTATATAACATTGGCTTTCGAGGTTTCTGATCTCGAATATGATATTAGCCATTAGAAAACGATAACCGAAGATTAAAAATGGCGACAAAATTATACATTTGCACAGTATTTTTTAAGCTATTGCATTGTCACCAACTTAATTAATTGATTAGGGATCTCTACTCCCGAGACCCTAACCCCGCAGCTAAAACACAGTGACAACACTAACGGGATCAGACTAATACACCAAAGGAACCGGCTAACCCAGTGAAGACGGGGGGGTTACAAACTGTTCACAACACAATTCCGCAAACCTACAACAACAACAAACATTCGTTTTGTGGTGCACCCGAGTGAGGTCCAACCAAAAGGTTACGAACCCGCTCGCACAGTCCCCGAGATGCCGGGGACAACTTTAACCCGCCAAGTGACTGGGCTCTGGGTGCGGGACGCTAAAAGGATGGGATAACACGGGGGAAGAAACAAAAGGGCAGCTACACGAGGTACAGTCACCACTAATACACTTAACTGGCCGGAGTGTGTTCCGGCTCGGAGCTTCTGCGGTGTCCACCACGACACCACCACCAACAACAAAACCTATTTTCCCGCTGGAAAATCCACTAATTAAATCTTGGCACTCCCGCACTACAAAAAAACGACACGACGCAAATTTTCTATTTTTATCAATCTCACTACCGGACTCGCTTCGAAATCTACTGCTTTATTTATTTTTTCTAACACGCACGATATCACCGAGAACGACGTTATCGCTTTCACAGATAGAATAATTCTGACGCGCACCTGTAAGCCAGGCTGCAGGCTACGCGCCAACACATATTCCTGCCAACATAATCATAGGCGTGTGTGTGGGTGACCACCCGGTCGCGCCGAACCGCCATCCGCGGTGCTCTCGGTCGCCCCGTCCAATGATACACAACCACACACACATATTGCCATCACTTAGCGGCCACTTCGATGCGCCACCACAAGCAGAAGGCGATGACATCGCTATCGGTGTATTTTCGCGATCAACTTCTCTTTGCTTTCTCTTTTACGGGTGGTGGGGTGGGGAACAGCGTTAGTGCAGTACAGCACACAAACACACTCACTCATATGTTGCCCAATTACCGGCACAATAGAAAATGGGTAGCTGCCTTTAAGGTTCACTCTCCGCGGGGAGCATAGGAAAATAGGTAAAGGAGGGTGAAACAATACAAAGAAAATTTGCTCTGCCAGTGCGCGAAGCGCATAGAAAAATGTAATGCCAGATTAGTAAACTTTTGTCGCGATCAGACCGCGACAACTCCACCCTTTCCTCGTAAAAAGAAGGAAACTCCTTCTTTGACTCTAACGTTACCTGTCCCGATACGGCCTCAAATCTCGAACATTCCAGACCCCTTTGTCCCGACCTGTTTCATCAACTAAACTATAAGTCCAGGGGGATACTCTTTTCTTTACCACGAACGGACCTACATACTTCGGTGCTAACTTTGCCGCAAAATAGTTCGCCGCATCCGACAGCGCGAAGTTCTTTCTCCAGACGAGCTCTCCTGGCATGTACTGGACATCTCTTCTCCTGAGATTATATTGCTGCGCTAACTTCGCCCCTGCCTGCTCTAACTTCGACCGTATGTCCGCCCTCATTTCCGACAATCGCTTTGCCCTCTCCTCGCAGTTTAGCTGATCTTGCTCTCCTAGGGACTCAATATAACTATGACTACCCTCAAGTACCATGTCCCGACCGAAATTCGCGAAATAAGGCGTAACTCCCAACACCTCGTGCTGTGACGACCTAATACAGCACGCAACCTTTGCCAATTGTTGATCCCACGATCTTTGATTCTCCGAGACATAAGCCCTAAGTGTAGTCTTAATAATCTGGTTTATCCGCTCCGCCGGATTTGCTTGTGGGTGATAATTCGCGGTATACCGTATTTGGACGCCGTAGACACCGCAGAGACCCTGAAGCTCACGACTCCTGAACTGGGGTCCATTATCGCAAACAACAGACCGGGGTACTCCGAATAAAAGAACCACATTATCCTCAAGGGTTTTGCAAACATTCTTTGCCGTCGCTGTACGCAAGGAAAACAACAAAGGAAGTTTCGAAAAATAATCAACGACTGTGAGAATATATTGATAACCCTGGGACGACTTAACCAAGGGACCAACCAAATCAACGCAAATCATTTCCCACGGCTCGACTTCTTTAGACCTCTCTATCATTCCCCCAGCTGGCTGTTTATTTTCGGGTTTTACCTGCTGACAAACCTTACACGTGCGCACGTATTTCGCAATATCCGATTTCATACGAGGCCAATAGAATTTTTGAGCAACCCTAGCAAAAGTCTTTCTTACTCCCATATGCCCCGCCAATGGGCTATCGTGACACTGTTCCAACACAACCGTTCTTTCAGAGCTACTAACTACTTTTTTCCACTCGGGCCCCTCCCCGTAGATGGATGGGTACGCCGACTTGACAAACTTGAAAAGTACTCCATCTTCTACCCTCCAGTTAGGATACGATAGGGGTTTCTTCGCGACCGAATCAATCATCTTCTGCAACCAAGGGTCAGACGTAGATATTTCAAAAACAGCGGGCACGCTACGAGACAACAAATCGGGGACAACGTGCTCCTTCCCTTTGCGATGAATAATATCAAAATCATATTGTTGAAGCTTCAATGCCCAACGAGCCAATCTACCACAAGCATCTTTCAGATTATTTAACCAAACTAGGGAGTGGTGATCGGTAATCACCTTAAATTTCGCGCCCTCGACGTATGGTCGTAATTTCTCGACCGCCCACAGGACCGCCAAGCACTCCTTCTCCGTGGTTGAATAATTCCTTTCGCCCTTATTGAGAGACCTACTAAGGTAAGCAATGACCTTCTCACCATCTTCAAACTCTTGGGTAAGTACTGCCCCTATGCCAAAGTCCGACGCATCTGTTTGGATAATAAAGGGCCTATTGAAATCGGGACAGCTTAAGACAGGTGCCGTAACTAGTCGCTTCTTAGCCTCTTCGAAACTCCTATCGCAATCATCGCTCCAGACAAATTTCTTGTTCTTTCTCGTCAATTCGGTGAGAGGGCTTATTAACTCTGAAAAATCTTTGATAAATCTACGGTACCAGGACACTGTGCCTATAAACGATCGCACTTGCTTCACATTTCTCGCTTTCTCAATCCTAACCATTGCCTCAACCTTCTCCGGATCCACATGTAGGCCATTTCGATCTACAATATAGCCTAAATACCTTAACTCTGGCCTACAGAAATTGCATTTATCTCTATTAAGCCTAAGGCCTGCTCTAGCTAACCTATCCAAAACCTCTTCCAGAATTTCTAAATGCTTTTCGAAATTGTTTGTGACGATGAGTATGTCATCTAAGTACACGAAGACATGGGGCTCTAACTCCGGACCTATAACCGAATCTATAAACCTTTGCCAAGTGGCCGGCGCATTATGCAACCCAAAAGGCATCCTCTTAAATTGGAACAGACCCCTGCCTGGCACCGTGAACGCTGTAAAGGGCCTAGACTTTTCCTCAACTGGTATTTGCCAATAGGCGGATTTTATATCCAAACTTGATAAAAACTTTGCATCTCTCAACTTGTCCAAGGTCGCCGAAACAAAAGGTAGGGGGTAACTATCCTTTTCAGTACACTTGTTTAACACCCGGTAGTCTACACAAAACCTATAACTACCATCTTTTTTCCTTATCATGACCACAGGGGAGGCCCACGGACTATGCGACTTCTCAATGACATCCTTGTTGAGCATGTCCTTTAACTCTTCGTCCATACGCGACTGTATGTTAGGCGATACCGGATAATACCGCTGTTTTACAGGTTCAACTCCTGCCTTTACTCTTATTTTATGCTCAACAAGGTGGGTTCGACCTAACCCGTCGGGCATAGCCTCGAAGGTGCTCCTAACTAATCTTCCTAAAGCTTCAGACTGCCTAGCATCTAACTCACTGTGGTCCATGAGTGCTACCGACGGCTCCTGGTCCAGCCGAGAAAACGACCATTCCCTTCTCCTCAGATCCGGGATTATACCCGCCTTGGTCCAGAAATCTACACCAAGAATAAGAGCATGGGGAACACCAGGAACAACAAGACAATCAATAAGGACCGACTTGCCCTCCACCACAATTGATAGTAACACAGAACCTACCGTAGATACTTGGCCACCATCCGCCAAAGTGATCTGTAACGAACTATCAGCGAGGGAAACTTTGATACCATAAGCCTGTAGCATACTCCAACCGAGCCGACCAACCACAGTACGAGAAGCCCCAGAATCCAACAGTGCCTTAAAAGAAAATCCAAATACCGAAACATTTAAATGGGGTCGCTGATCGTGGCCGCTTGCCACTAGCGAATAACCCATATAATTGACAATTCGACGATCCCCGATTATAGCCAGCTGGGAGCTAGCAGGATTACTAACTCGCCCTGTTAGACTGCCTGACCTGCCGTCCCAGGAGTCTAGTTCCCGTTTCCCGACCTATTAGAAGCATCGTTCGACCTCGATTGTGTCTCAGGACTCGACCTGAAAGGGTTTTGAGACCTCCTTCCCTCTGGAACCGCTGTTCGATTATTTTCCAGACCACCACTAGGCTTGGCTGCACACACCGGGCAGTCCCGCTTCATGACTCCAGACCTACCACAGCCAAAACACTTCAATGCCTTGTGACAATCTTTAGACACATGGCCAAAACGCTTACAATTGAAACAGCGAGTGTAGGGACTCACCTTACTTCCCTGAATGGTCCTCGACTGGCCCACCGAAGCAGCTACCTCGCCACCTACTGAAACATAGGCCAAGTCCGGCTCCAGCAGACCCTTGGACCTAGGATTTGGAGGTGGAATAAAAGCATCTACCGAGGACCTAACTGCCTCCAATTTTCTACCTAAAGCGACTAACTCCGAAATCGACCCTGGAGTAACTAGTCCCAACTGGGTCTGGTAGAAGGGTAAAAGATTCGCCCTTATAATCCCTAGCATCCTATTCTCCGAGATGGGCTCCTGTAACCTACTAAACATTATTCTTAACGCCGCTACGTATACCCCTATAGACTCGTTAGCCCCTTGCGTCCTTCTTCGAATTTCTGTCATCAACAAATCATCATAGTTCGGGGGTAGGAACTCCAACTTTAGCTCACGGACCAATTCTTCCCAACTAGTTATCGACCGCCTAACCGAACGGAACCATAGAAGCGCCTTTCCTGAAAATAAATCCACCGAGCCCCGCAACAGCTGAGCCTTGGCAACACCACGTGCTTCGCTCAACTCATCAACCCTTTCCAAAAATGCATACAGGGACAAGCCAGACTTTTCCCCATCGAACTTCAGTTCCCATTTAGCCAAATTCGGAGGCTTCTGTGCCACTCCCGGTACTACTCCGCCTATCACCTCCGTTTGGGCCCCAAGTGGGACTGCTCCCACATCTACTCTCTTTTGGACCAGTTCTGGTCCCACTTGTCCCACCGTTCCACTGCTGGGTTGCACCTGTTTTTCACCCTCATTTTCGCCGGTTATCTCCTGCAAATCTCCCAGTAGTAAAACTAACTTGCTCCGAATTTCCGTTTGCTTAGCCATGTCCTCATCATTTTCCGGTGTCGCACGCCCTATTCTATTTAAACACCACTCCAGTTTCGTGGTCGCCTTGGCCCCCTCCGGCGATTTTCCCTTTCCAACGTTGGGCAACAGTTTGGCAATTTCGTCCATTTTTGCCTCTACTGCAGCCTTATCCGCATCGAAAGTAAACGGGTAATCCTTGAATAAATCGACTGATCCTAGCCTTTCTACTCCTCGCGATGCCCGCAACGATTTTCTCATGGCTTCTACCGATGTTACAGGCAACCCTCTTGCCTCCATCTCATACGCCAACTCCTCTTGAGACAACCTATTGATTTCCATTGTTTTACGATAGATTCAAGAATTTTCCCAGAAATAAATAAAACCAAGATTACACCTCAAAAATTTCCAACAAAGGGGGACTCAAAAATTTGGACCAATCAGCACCACTCAAACCGGCAAAGCGAAACTGAACAAAAAATTTCCAACCCCAAAGTAAAAGTCTAGTAACCCGAATATAAAAGGTTTTTGCTCCACCCTAGCACTGGCGCAGCAAATTTGGTTGCTAAACAAAAAACAATAGAGCCTAGCACAGTAATTGCAAAACTAAGAATTACAACAACACTTACTGGGACAACACAATAGGTACGTACCTTTTGCAACAATATGTAAATATGTATGTATTTATGTATGTTACCTTTCACGCCCGCTCTTCGCTTTGAGCAAAATCGAAGTTATTGAAATTTGTTGACGACCAGTGTAACGGTTCCCCAATAGGAATATATGTATTTATGTGTATAAAAATAAGTATGTACCCAAAATTGTAAATTGATAAAAAAAGTAGGGTGGCCGTAAACGAAAGTTTTAGTAGAATAATACAACAAAAAAAAAAAAAAAAATTATTTATTTATTTGTATTTTGGATTAAAATCGAAACAAAATTATTTAATAATTCTCACTAGAAAGTTTGTAGAAAATGCAACCAAAAAAAAATTCAGGGAGATATTTTTAAAATTATGGCACACCCCAATATGAATTTACTTTGAAACGATAATGAATGTATGTGTATGTATGTAAACAGATTACCGCGGCCTAATATTCAATAATTTGTTTGTATACTTGCGGTTTTACTTATTTGCCAAACCTTCCTTTCTTCTCTACCAAACCTTAGTGATGTGGAAAAATAACGAAATCCCGAATTTGACCAAGAAAATCCCGAAATGCCTATTTGACTTGATAACTCCCGAAATACCACTGGACTCTGGATAAAATAAAAGAAAATAATCGGCAGGTTTATTCTTATGAAATATCAGCCCACAAACACAAAAGGACGCTCGAGACACACTACTTTACCGAACACTATACGGCACAACCAAACAAGAACCACGTTGGGCGCCAAATTGTCACCAACTTAATTAATTGATTAGGGATCTCTGCTCCCGAGACCCTAACCCCGCAGCTAAAACACAGTGACAACACTAACGGGATCAGACTAATACACCAAAGGAACCGGCTAACCCAGTGAAGACGGGGGGGTTACAAACTGTTCACAACACAATTCCGCAAACCTACAACAACAACAAACATTCGTTTTGTGGTGCACCCGAGTGAGGTCCAACCAAAAGGTTACGAACCCGCTCGCACAGTCCCCGAGATGCCGGGGACAACTTTAACCCGCCAAGTGACTGGGCTCTGGGTGCGGGACGCTAAAAGGATGGGATAACACGGGGGAAGAAACAAAAGGGCAGCTACACGAGGTACAGTCACCACTAATACACTTAACTGGCCGGAGTGTGTTCCGGCTCGGAGCTTCTGCGGTGTCCACCACGACACCACCACCAACAACAAAACCTATTTTCCCGCTGGAAAATCCACTAATTAAATCTTGGCACTCCCGCACTACAAAAAAACGACACGACGCAAATTTTCTATTTTTATCAATCTCACTACCGGACTCGCTTCGAAATCTACTGCTTTATTTATTTTTTCTAACACGCACGATATCACCGAGAACGACGTTATCGCTTTCACAGATAGAATAATTCTGACGCGCACCTGTAAGCCAGGCTGCAGGCTACGCGCCAACACATATTCCTGCCAACATAATCATAGGCGTGTGTGTGGGTGACCCCCCGGTCGCGCCGAACCGCCATCCGCGGTGCTCTCGGTCGCCCCGTCCAATGATACACAACCACACACACATATTGCCATCACTTAGCGGCCACTTCGATGCGCCACCACAAGCAGAAGGCGATGACATCGCTATCGGTGTATTTTCGCGATCAACTTCTCTTTGCTTTCTCTTTTACGGGTGGTGGGGTGGGGAACAGCGTTAGTGCAGTACAGCACACAAACACACTCACTCATATGTTGCCCAATTACCGGCACAATAGAAAATGGGTAGCTGCCTTAAAGGTTCACTCTCCGCGGGGAGCATAGGAAAATAGGTAAAGGAGGGTGAAACAATACAAAGAAAATTTGCTCTGCCAGTGCGCGAAGCGCATAGAAAAATGTAATGCCAGATTAGTAAACTTTTGTCGCGATCAGACCGCGACAGCATAGATTTTATCGCTTGGCACCTAAAAAAAACCTGGAACGGATAAAAAGGTTCGAAAAGCCTAATACATAAAATTATACATTTACACAGTATTTTTTTAAGCTATTGCATAGATTTTATCGCTGGCACCTAAAAAAAAAACCGGAACGGATAAAAAGGTTCGAAAAGGTTCGAAAAAGGTTCCAAAAGTATAATACATAAAATTAGATCTATTTATTGATGAGTAAACCTCTTTGCGCTGGGGGCAATAAAGAAAAAGTTACGCGTAAGAGTAAGATGTAAGATGTAAGATTTAAGATGTAAGAGGTATGGGTGTGGGGGTGTAAGATCTAAGATGTAAGAGGTATGGGTGGGGGGGAGGGGGAAGGTTTGTAAGATGTAAGATGTAAGGGGTATGGGTGGGGGAGTAAAATGTAAGATGTGAGAGGTATGGGTAGGGGGTGTAAAATGTAAGATATATGGATGATGATGATGTCATATCATATGATGTCATATCTTATGATGTCATGTTATATGATGTCATATATGTTATATGATAAGACATCATATGATGACATATCATATGATGTCATATCATATGATATCATATCATATGATGTCATATCATATGATGTCATATCATATGATGTCATATCATATGATGTCATGTCATATGATGTCATGTCATATGATGTCAGATCATATGATGTCATATAATTTGATGTCATATCATATGATGTCATATCATGTGATGTCATATCATATGATGTCATGTCATATGATATCATATCATATGATGTCATATCATGTGATGTCATATCATATCAAATGATGTCATATCATGTGATGTCATATCATATGATGTCAGATCATATGATGTCTGAAAAGCCTAATACATAAAATTATACATTTGCACAGTGTTTTTTTAAGCTATTGCATAGATTTTATCGCTTGGCACCTAAAAAAAAAACCGGAACGGATAAAAAGATTTAAGATGTAAGAGGTATGGGTGTGGGGGTGTAAGATCTAAGATGTAAGAGGTATGGGTGGGGGGGAGGGGGAAGGTTTGTAAGATGTAAGATGTAAGGGGTATGGGTGGGGGAGTAAAATGTAAGATGTGAGAGGTATGGGTAGGGGGTGTAAAATGTAAGATATATGGATGATGATGATGTCTTATCATATGATGTCATATCTTATGATGTCATGTTATATGATGTCATATCATATGATGTCTTATCATATGATGACATATCATATGATGTCATATCATATGATATCATATTATATGATGTCATATCATATGATGTCATATCCCATCATATGATGTCATGTGATGTCATATCATATGATGTCATGTGATGTCATATCATATGATGTCATGTGATGTCATATCATATGATGTCATGTGATGTCATATCATATGATGTCATCTGATGTCATACCATATGATGTCATATCATATGATGTCATATCATATGATGTCATGTCATATGATATCATATCATATGATGTCATATCATGTGATGTCATATCATATGATGTCATATCATATGACGTCATATCATATGATGTCATATCATATGATGTCATATCATATGATGTCATATCATGTGATGTCATATCATATGATGTCATGTCATATGAAATCATATCATATGATGTCATATCCTGTGATGTCATAACACGTGATGTTATATCATATGATGTCATCTCATGTGATGTCATATCATATGATGTCATATCATATGATGTCATATCATGTGATGTCATATCACATGATGTCATATCATAAGATGTCATATCATGTGATGTCATATCATGTGATGTCATATCACATGATGTCATATCATAAGATGTCATATCATGTGATGTCATATCATATGATGTCATATCATGTGATGTCATAGCATATGATGTCATATCATATGATGTCAGATCTTATGATGTCATATCATGTGATGTCATATCATATGATGTCAGATCATATGATGTCATATCATATGATGTCATATCATGTGATGTCATATCACATGATGTCATATCATAAGATGTCATATCATGTGATGTCATATCATATGATGTCATATCATGTGATGTCATATCATATGATGTCATATCATATGATGTCAGATCATATGGTGTCATATCATATGATGTCATATCATGTGATGTCATATCATATGATGTCAGATCATATGATGTCATATCATCTGATGTCAGATCATATGCTGTCATATCATGTGATGTCATATCATGTCATATAAACGTAAAAAATTTGTTTTCTTTCTTTCAAAACCCCACCGCTGTGTACGGGCCTGGCATAAGTTGATAATATGCAATAGCTTTACCGCGGCAGTCCCCGACTGCCACACGTCCTTTTTTTTATTTATTCGACATTACAAAAATGTTTCAATAGTAAAATAGTAACTAGAATAAAAATAACGCTACGAATACGAATTTCTACATCTCGTTTTCCAACTCTAAACTATATAAAAGCTCTTCGAACCGTGGATCGATATCTAAATTGTTAACATCGATGTTCTCTTGGTTGTACTCGTCATCTGTAGCTGGTATATAGCAATCAGCACTGCTCAGCAAGGATCTTCCTTCAGATGGAAGTTGCATACGTGTTCTTTTTTTGACTCGCCTAGAAAGACTTACGCTTAAAATCAGTGGGTCTGATGTATTCAACGCTCTGCAAAATACGTCCGTAAGGTTATTAACCGGACTATGTTTGCGAGCATGGTGCAATCTATCGAATTTGTAAATTTTGTTTCTGGACTCTGACGCATCTTCGCCGAAATAACCAACCGGAAGTACCATGTTTTCAATAATTTGTTTAGAGTGAATAAGAACTTTATGTACGGTAGCTGTCATGGGGCACCAAGGATATTTTTGGTTTATGATTTCTGCTGTTCGTAAACAAATGTTTCATGGTTCAAAAAAGCGCGTCGTGAGGTGTTTCCGTCGTTTGTATTTCCAAACTCCAACTCTTGGTTTATCCACATGCAGTCCAAGTCTTTCCCAAAACAAATCTTGAATTTTCTTTTTGTTTGTTTCAACTATGTTCTTATCTGTTTCATTGCCAACCTGCCACTTTTTTACATATTTTTTTATAACCTAGATGAATCACAAATTCAAAAAACCTTATCCAGCAATGTAAAGGACTTATTCCAAACCGTAAACTGTCTTGATTTGCTTTGAACTTATCTGATAAGGGATCTGTAATTTTTAAGAAGTCTTTTTGAGTTGCACTGCAAATCGGACAAGCTTGAGTTGGTTAATAGGTTAGGTTAGGTTCAAGTGGCTGCCGCAGAGGCACACTTAGGCCAGTTTTGAAAGGCCCGTTGTGATACCACCAACACAAGGAAAGTCATTTCCGGGACCCAGCCATATGGAAAATCCCTTAGTTGTTGGGATTTTCCACATAGCAGAATCCCGGGACTGACACTCCTAAACCGACACCGTTACTCCTCCTCGAACCACTTAGATGACTTTATGAAGCCCATCAAGTCCTTTATGTCCAGTTCCGCGATCTGGCTTAGGCTATCCAGGAACGGACTCCCAGAAAGAGCGTTCTCGCGCCGCTTAAAGCCGGACAGTTGCAGATGAGGTGCTCTACTGTTTCCCCCTCCTCCTCATCATCTTTGCAACTCCTGCAGCCTCGTCGGTAGGACACACCTAGCCTTTCTGCATGCCTACCAATGAGGCAGTGACCGGTTAATACCCCTATAAATATGCAGATTTCCCTCCTAGTTAGGGCATAAATGCGTCTAGACCTTTTAAGATCCCATTTTGGCCAGGTTTGTTTCGATATCCGACACCCTGGGAATTGCAGCCATCTTTCGTTGGCTTGACGGAGTGTGTGCTCCTTCAGCATTAGTTTGCATGTGGCAAACGGCATACCTCAGCGCTCTTTATCCTGAAGAACCTGCTTGGTCGTGCCCTGCCTGGCAAGCTCGTCTGCCTTACAGTTGGGCCATCTCCTGAAGAGATCGACGACAGCTGAGCGTCAGTTCAGAGTTGAACGTGTATGAGCCAAGGGATTTGATGGCCGCTTGGCTATCGCTGAAAATAGCGATATCTTCTCCGATAACACGTTTGCTTAACCAGTCCGCGGCGTCCAGGATTGCCGAGACTTTCGCCTGGAAGACGCTACAATGATCAGGTAGTCTGAAGGAGAGCTCAAGGTCCAAATCCCTTTAATAAACCCCTCCTCCGACTCATCCGTCCAACTTCGAGCCGTCGGTGTATATGGAAGTGCCACCATTTGTTTCGGGACACCAATCCGTCCTCTCCCAGTCTTCTCTGCTGGGAATGTTTATTTTGAAACAGCTATCCCCGACTGTAGTAGTCGCACAACGATCTGTGCTTAGAGGGAGAAAGCTGTAAGATTCCAGAATACTGGAGTGTCCAATAGTACCCGCAGCCCAACTGGAGGTTTCTCTTAGGCGCAGAGCTGATGTCGCCGCTGACCGAAACCCTTCCAGATCAAGTGGCAAAATGCCCAGAATGAACTGGAGGGCTTCGTTGGGCGTTGTCCTTAGCGCACCGCTTATACAGATCATATTGGATCTATGGACTTTCCGCAACAGATTCAGGTATGTTGCCTTGCACAGCGCAGGCCACCATACGACGACTCCATACAGCATGATTGGGCAAATGATGGCCGTGTAGATCCAACTGCATACTCTAGGGCTGAGCCCCCATTTTTTGCCAATGGCTTTTTTGCATGTGTAAAGAGCGATGCAAGCTTTCTTCTGGCGCTGAAGAACATTCTCCTTCCAATTCAATTTCCTGTCCAGAACTATGCCTAGAAACTTGGCCTTATCCGACAAGCCCAGGCGCGTGCCATCTAGTTCTGGTAGGCTTAGTGGCGGTATTTTGTACCGGTTGGTGAAGAGGACAAGTTCCACCTTCCCCGGGTTGATACTAAGTCCGCAGCGAGAGGACCACGTCGAAACTTCTCGCAGTGCTACTTGCATCAGGTCACACACAGTTTGTGGGAACTTGCCTCTGAATGCAATAGCTAAATCGTCTGCGTATGCCACTATCTTCCCGCCCCCCCAGCTTGTGTCACGTAGCAACGAGTTGACTGTGAGGTTCCATAAAAGCGGGGAAAGAACACCACCCTGGGGTGTTCTCCTTGTGACATAACGTGATAACTCAACCTTACCAAGTGAAGAAGCTATTTCCCTTCCCCTTAAAAAAAAAAAAAAAAAAAAAAACTAATGGCGGCGATATACCAACAGGTTATCATAACCTCTAACGAGATTTTTAGCCGAACTTCTCTTTCCAACTTGTGGTGTGTTGCTTTTTGAGTTTTTCCTACAAGTTGGCGAGACCTACAGTTTTTTGCCGACTCCGAACGGCACTTGCAAAGCAAATGAATTTTTTGCTGAGAAGCTTCTCATGGCAGAAATACACCCGGAGAGTTTGCCAAACTACTGCCGAGGGGCGACCCCGTTTAGAAAAATTCTTTTTCTAAATAATTTTTGATGTTACTTTTGCCGGGCATCGAACCGCCACGACTTGGTGTAGAAGGCCGAACACTTAACCCTACACCGCGGCGTCCGCCCTTAAAAGTTGGTGAATTAAACCACTTAGAGGTCTATCTACGCCCAGATTAGTTAGAGCGGAGTTGATAGCCTCCGGGCTTATATTGTTGAAAGCCTGGCTGTAGTAGGCTGTGCAGAGCGGTTTCTGTTGATTTACCCTTGGTGTATGCATGCTGATAGCTAGAGATAAGGTTGCTATCAATAGTCGTTGAGAGGTAGTCGCTTAGTATCCTCTCAAAGGTTTTTAGTACAAAGGACGAGAGACTGATCGGTCTGTAGTCTTTTGGCTCGTAGTGGGATGCCTTCCCAGCCTTAGGGATAAACACTACCGTGGCGCTTCTCCAGGAGCCCGGAATGTGGTTGAGAGCCAGGCAGGCTGTGAAGAGAAATACCAGCCATTTAGCTGATGTCTCCAACGTGTTTATAAGTTGCGCGGGGATAATCTCGTCCGGCCCGGCAGCCTTATACAGTTCAAATCTCTTAACTGCCCACCTTACTCTTTCCTCAGTGATGGGTATATTTACCGCCAGGTTTGTTGCTGGTGCTAGTGGTGCGTCATGCAGATTCCCCGGAAAATGTGTATTCAAGAGCAGCTCAAGGGTTTCCTCTTCCGTGCTGGTCCAGCATCCGTCAGGTTTTCGCAAATAGCTGATGGCTGTTTGACTTTTCGAGAGGACTCGTCTAAGTCTCGCTGTGTCGTCGACCTTTTCGACGCCAGTGCAGAAATTTCTCCACGAGGTTATCTCCGCCTGTCTCAGAGCTTTTTTGTAGGCCCTTAGTTTAGCTTTATATTCGTGCCAATGAGGCTCAGAGCCGAAGCTCTTGGCCTTGTTAAATTGTTTCCGGCATGATTTGCGGAGCGAGTCCAAATCGTACCCACTGATAAGCGCCTTCACTACAGATAGTGAGGTCTATGACCCCCCTACGGGTCTTAGTGATAAAAGTAGGCTCATTACCCACGTTGCAAATCACCAGGTTGGTTGCTAAGAGGTAATCAAACAGAGACTCGCCCCTGGCATTGATGTCGGAGCTCCCCCATTGGACATGGTGAGCATTAGCGTCCGCTCCAATAATAAGATTACCCGTGCAGAAACTTGACACCAGGTCTTTCACCTCCGTTTGTGGTGGGGGTTCTTCGGCGTCGTAGGGCATATAGACCGACGCTACCGTCAGGCGGGTGCTGTCGACCGTTAGACTGATAACGATAATATCACCATTGGAGTAGTTAGGTAGGAGAAGGGAGTTCAACTCAGACTTGACCAAAATACACATTCTGACTTTGCTCTCCTTGCTGGCTCGAATGAGCTTGAAGCCCTTAGTCCCCAATCCGCAGATTCTCGAGCTATTGACCCAGGGTTCTTGGATGAGGACCACATCTACGTCGCCTTTAGAAAGACGACTACTTAAAGCAGCCGAAGCCACTTTAGATTTGTGCAGAGTTGGTTAATACATTTAAAACTTTTCCATCAATTGCTGTCAAATAAAGCTTGCAATTTATTTTTTATTTTATTTTATTATCATCTATTTTAATTAGTAAAGATTCCATTTCTTCTATTTCTTTTTTAATGTTCCTATCTTCATTCAAAATAACCTCGGTTGTTTCTTTTATATATTCTAATTTTAACGGACGGCAAAATCTAGTGGATTATGGTGTTCGATTGCACCGTCAAATTCTTCCAGCTGCATCTTTTAAACATAAAGGAGTAAATGTAGTAGCAAGAAGCGAAGTATTTAATTGCGATGATGTTGAGGATGACGAAAATTGCTGCTTAAAATGAGAATGGCCCGTTCTACTATCAAACCCATAACTAACAGTTAAATCAGCAACTAAAATTTCCTCTTCTTTTGACTTCATGGTTTCCATGATTAAGTCCTTTTGCAACTCAACAATTCTTTCCGAGGTATGCCTTAGTAACATGTGTAACGAAACTCTTGCATAATTTTCTGTTGTTTCAGTGATTTGGGTCGTTCGACACTTACGTTTGTTATTTAAAATCTCTTGATATGGTGGGTAAATATCACAATTTCGTCTAATATTTTCCAAACGCATAGACATATACTGCTCCTTTGTGTGGTTATTATCTAAAAGGAAAGCTAGGGCTTCATGTCCAGGCATAGGAATGGGAGATCTGTCTTTGGATTTATTTTCAATAACCTTTCTTAGTTTGGCAGCATTTATGGAATTTTGACAAAGTGACTTCAAAGTTACAGATAAATCCACATTTCCTCTTTTTAATGCAGCCGTAGAACTAGCCCGAATCATTAAATCGACATTGTTTTCTTCCCTTTCTGCCAAGTCAGCGGCCTGCCTCCTTTGAGATCCGTCAGATTTTTCATTATAAACAAGGGTCTTACGACCCCTTTTTCATGTTGGTGGTACAGAAAGTGTATTTGGCTTCTTGATTATTGCGTACGATTGCAGCCATTTAGCGTTTTGACTCATAAAAAAATCGGATACTCTGTGACATTTTTTCCATCTTTCACCCATGTGAATGCATATCATTCTTGCTTTTTCGTTCACGTATGTGACATATTCTTTGGATGTGCTTTCTATACTTACGTTTTGTAGCAAAAAGTTAAAAACTGCGGTTTCTTTCTTATCATTTATCCCTGCTTCTTTCCATACATCGAAAAGCACGGCAAATCGCACGCAGAAGTTTTCTAAGAAAAAAGGCTATTATTCAAAAAATGCACAAAACTGCACCGTGAGTTTCTGTCCCTTTATTTGAAATTGAATACATTATGTGCTTAAATAGTTTTTGGGACAGACAAATACAGACAATTTACTATATCCCTACTTAAAGAGGAATATTATACCAAAATTAGATATTTTTTTGGAAGCCATTTTTTATACCTTTCATGAACATGAAATGGTATTATAACTTTGGTCCGATGTTTGTAAATATGAGAAGAAGAAGAGATAGACCCATCAATAAGTATACCGAAATGATCAGGATGACGAGATGAGTTGATTTAGCCATGTCCGTCTGTCTGTCTGTCTGTCTGTCTGTCTGTCTGTCTGTCTGTTTGAACGCAAACTAGTCCCTCAGTTTTTGAGATATTTGGCTGAAATTTTGTATGCGGCCACCATTTTCCAATATAGGAATCATTTGTCGGAACCAGCAAGATCGGACCAATATAACATATAGCTCCCATACAACCGATTATTCCGATAAACGGATTTTGGGCTATAACTCCTGTAATTAAACACTTAGGAACGTGAAATTTTGGAGGTATCGCTATTTTTATATGTGAAATATGGATGTTGAAAATCATTGAGATGGGATAAATATTTCACATAGCCCCCATACAATCGATTATTTTGGGCTATAACTCCTGTGATTAAACACTTAGGAACGTGAAATTTTGGAGGTATCGCTATTTTTATATGTGAAATATCGATGTTGAAAATCATTGAGATGGGATAAATATTTCACATAGCTCCCCTACAATCGATTGTTCCGATAAACGGATTTTGGGCTATAACTCCTGTAATTAAACACGTAGGAACGTGAAATTTTGGACCTATTGCTACTTTTATATGTGAAGTATCGCTGTTGAAAATCATCGAGATGGGATAAATATTTCACATAGCTCCCATACAATCGATTATTCCGATAAACGGATTTTGGGCTATAACTCCTGTAATTAAACACGTAGGAACGTGAAATTTTGGACGTATTGTTATTTTTATATCTGAAATATCGATGTTGAAAATCATCGAGATGGGATAAATATTTCACATAGCCCCCATACAATCGATTGTTCCAATAAACGGATTTTGGTAGATAACTCCTATAGTTATATAGGTAGGAACGTGAAATTTCGTAACTATCGCTATTTTAGAATTTGGAATGTCGGTGTTAAAAAATCAATGAGATTGGACCAATATAACACATCGCCCCCACATAATCGATAGTTCCGATAATTTCGGTATGAGCTTAAGTTAAATTTACACAGGCTGTACTGGGATCAAACAGTGATCTATGGTCTGGCGACTACTGATCGCTGGCCAAAATTCAAAAAGTTATCGAATAGTTTTAAAAATTGGAATGCAGGGAGTTTTGAGGTATCTTTTTTCGAATCTGATGTCAGTTCTTTGAAATTCAAAATGGAGGACCCAATATGGCGACCTATTTTTTTAATTTCTACCTTTTTACCTAGAATTCATATATAAGTATATAACATTGGTTTTCGAGGTTTCTGATCTCGAATATGATATTAGCCATTAGAAAACGATAACCGAAGATTAAAAATGGCGACAAAATTATACATTTGCACAGTATTTTTTTAAGCTATTGCAACAAAAAGGTTCAAAAAGGTTTGAAAAAGGTTCCAAAAGCCTAATACATAAAATTAGATCTATTTATTGACGTGTAAACCTCTTTGCGCTGGGGGCAATAAAGAAAAAGTTACGCGTAAGAGTAGGATGTAAGATGTAAGAGTAAGATGTAAGATGTAAGATTTAAGATGTAAGAGGTATGGGTGTGGGGGGAGGGGGAAGGTTTGTAAGATGTAAGATGTAAGAGGTATGGGTTGGGGAGTAAAATGTAAGATGTGAGAGGTATGGGTAGGGGGTGTAAAATGTAAGATATATAGATGATGATGATGTCATATCATATGATGTCATTTCATATGATGTCATATCATATGATGTCATATCATGTAATGTCATATCTTATGATGTCATGTTATATGATGTCATATCATATGATGTCTTATCATATGATGACATATCATATGATGTCATATCATATGATGTCATATCATATGATGTCATATCATATGATGTCATATCATATGATGTCATATCATATGATGTCATATCATATGATGTCATATCATATGATGTCATATCCCATCATATGATGTCATGTGATGTCATATCATATGATGTCATGTCATATGATGTCATGTCATATGATGTCAGATCATATGATGTCATATCATATGATGTCATATCATATGATGTCATATCATGTAATGTCATATCTTATGATGTCATGTTATATGATGTCATATCATATGATGTCTTATCATATGATGACATATCATATGATGTCATATCATATGATGTCATATCATATGATGTCATATCATATGATGTCATATCATATGATGTCATATCATATGATGTCATATCATATGATGTCATATCATATGATGTCATATCTTATGATGTCATGTGATGTCATATCATATGATGTCATGTCATATGATGTCATGTCATATGATGTCATGTCATATGATGTCATATCATATGATGTCATATCATGTGATGTCATATCATATGATGTCATGTCATATGATGTCATGTCATATGATGTCAGATCATATGATGTCATATCATATGATGTCATATCATATGATGTCATATAATTTGATGTCATATCATATGATGTCATATCATGTGATGTCATATCATATGATGTCATGTCATATGATATCATATCATATCATGTGATGTCATATCATATGATGTCATATCATACGATGTCATATCATGTGATGTCATATCATGTGATGTCAGATCATATGATGTCATATCATCTGATGTCAGATCATGTGATGTCATATAAACGTAAAAAATTTGTTTTCTTTCTTTCAAAACCCCCACCGCTGCGTACGGGCCTGGCATAAGTTGATAATATGCAATAGCTTTACCGCGGCAGTCCCCGACTGCCACACGTCCTTTTTTTATTTATTCGACATTACAAAAATGTTTCAATAGTAAAATAGTAACTAGAATAAAAATAACGCTACGAATACGAATTTCTACATCTCGTTTTCCAACTCTAAACTATATAAAAGCTCTTCGAACCGTGGATCGATATCTAAATTGTTAACATCGAAGTTCTCTTCGTTGTACTCGTCATCTGTAGCTGGTATATAGCAATCAGCACTGCTCACTCACTTTTTTGACTCGCCTAGAAAGACTTACGCTTAAAATCAGTGGGTCTGATGTATTCAACGCTCTGCAAAATACGTCCGTAAGGTTATTAACCGGACTATGTTTGCGAGCATGGTGCAATCTAGCGGATTTATAAATTTTGTTTCTGGACTCTGACGCATCTTCGCCGAAATAACCAACCGGAAGTACCATGTTTTCAATAATTTGTTTAGAGTGAATAAGAACTTTATGTACGGTAGCTGTCATGAGGCACCAAGGATATTTTTGGTTTATGATTTCTGCTGTTCGGAAACAAATGTTTCATGGTTCAAAAAAGCGCGTCGTGACGTGTTTCCGTCGTTTGTATTTCCAAACTCCAACTCTTGGTTTATCCACATGCAGTCCAAGTCTTTCCCAAAACAAATCTTGAATTTTCTTTTTGTTTGTTTCAACTATGTTCTTATCTGCTTCATTGCCAACCTGCCACTTTGTTACATATTTTTTTATAACCTAGATGAATCACAGATTCAAAAAACCTTATCCAGCAATGTAAAGGACTTATTCCAAACCGTTAACTGTCTTGATTTGCTTTGAACTTATCTGATAAGGGATCTGTAATTTTTAAGAAGTCTTTTGAAGTTGCACTGCAAATCGGACAAGCTTGAGTTGGTTAATAGGTTAGGTTAGGTTCAAGTGGCTGCCGCAGAGGCACACTTAGGCCAGTTTTGAAAGGCCCGTTGTGATACCACCAACACAAGGAAAGTCATCCCCGGGACCCAGCCATATGGAAAATCTCTTAGTTGTTGGGATTTTCCACATAGCAGAATCCCGGGACTGACACTCCTAAACCGACACCGTTACTCCTCCTCGAACCACTTAGAAGACTTTATGAAGCCCATCAAGTCCTTTATGTCCAGTTCCGCGATCTGGCTTAGGCTATCCAGGAACGGACTCCCAAAAAGCGCGTTCTCGCGCCGCTTAAAGCCGGACAGTTGCAGATGAGGTGCTCCACTGTTTTCTCCTCCTCCTCATCATCTTTGCAACTCCTGCAGCCTCGTCGGTAGGGCACACCTAGCCTTTCTGCATGCCTACCAATGAGGCAGTGACCGGTTAATACCCCTATCAATATGCAGATTTCCCTCCTAGTTAGGGCATAAATGCGTCTAGACCTTTTAAGATACCATTTTGGCCAGGTTTGTTTCGATATCCGGCACCCTGGGAATTGCAGCCATCTTTCGTTGGCTTGACGGAATGTGTGCTCCTTCAGCATTAGTTTGCTCTTTATCCTGAAGAACCTGCTTGGTCGTGCCCTGCCTGGCAAGCTCGTCTGCCTTACAGTTGGGCCATCTCCTGAAGAGATCGACGACAGCTGAGCGTCAGTTCAGAGTTGAACGTGTATGAGCCAAGGGATTTGATGGCCGCTTGGCTATCGCTGAAAATAGCGATATCTTCTCCGATAACACGTTTGCTTAACCAGGCCGCCGCGTCCAGGATTGCCGAGACTTTCGCCTGGAAGACGCTACCATGATCAGGTAGTCTGAAGGAGAGCTCAAGGTCCAAATCCCTTGAATAAACCCCTCCTCCAACTCTGCCGTCCAACTTCGAGCCGTCGGTGTATATGGAAGTGCCACCATTTGTTTCGGGACACCAATCCGTCCTCTCCCAGTCTTCTCTGCCGGGAATGTTTATTTTGAAACAGCTATCCCCGACTGTAGTAGTCGTACAACGATCTGTGCTTAGAGGGAGAAAGCTGTAAGATTCCAGAATACTGGAGTGTCCAATAGTACCCGCAGCCCAACTAGAGGTTTCTCTTAGGCGCAGAGCTGACGCCGCCGCTGACCGAAACCCTTCCAGATCAAGTGGCATAATGCCCAGAATGACCTGGAGGGCTTCGTTGGGCGTTGTCCTTAGCGCACCGCTTATACAGATCATATTGGATCTATGGACTTTCCGCAACAGATTCAGGTATGTTGCCTTGCTCAGCGCAGGCCACCATACGACGACTCCATACAGCATGATTGGGCGAATGATGGCCGTGTAGATCCAACTGCATACTCTAGGGCTGAGCCCCCATTTTTTGCCAATGGCTTTTTTGCATGTGTAAAGAGCGATGCAAGCTTTCTTCTGGCGCTGAAGAACATTCTCCTTCCAATTCAATTTCCTGTCCAGAACTATGCCTAGAAACTTGGCCTTATCCGACAAGCCCAGGCGCGTGCCATCTAGTTCTGGTAGGCTTAGTGGCGGTATTTTGTACCGGTTGGTGAAGAGGACAAGTTCCACCTTCCCCGGGTTGATACTAAGTCCGCAGCGAGAGGACCACGTCGAAACTTCTCGCAGTGCTACTTGCATCAGGTCACACAGAGTTTGTGGGAACTTGCCTCTGAATGCAATAGCTAAATCGTCTGCGTATGCCACTATCTTCCCGCCCCCCAGCTTGTGTCACGTAGCAACGAGTTGACTGTGAGGTTCCATAAAAGCGGGGAAAGAACACCACCCTGGGGTGTTCCCCTTGTGACATAACGTGAACACTCAACCGTACCAAGTGAAGAAGCTATTTTCCTTCCCCTTAAAAGTTGGTGAATTAAACCAGTTAGAGGTCTATCTACGCCCAGATTAGTTAGAGCGGAGTTGATAGCCTCCGGGCTTATATTGTTGAAAGCCCCCTCAATGTCTAGGAGGGCCACGAGACAGTAGTCCTTTTCACACAGCGATTTCTCAATGACACACACTAGGCTGTGCAGAGCGGTTTCTGTTGATTTACCCTTGGTGTATGCATGCTGATAGCTAGAGATAAGGTTGCTATCAATAGTCGTTGAGAGGTAGTCGCTTAGTATCCTCTCAAAGGTTTTTAGTACAAAGGACGAGAGACTGATCGGTCTGTAGTCTTTTGGCTCGTAGTGGGATGCCTTCCCAGCCTTAGGGATAAACACTACCGTGGCGCTTCTCCAGGAGCCCGGAATGTGGTTGAGAGCCAGGCAGGCTGTGAAGAGAAACCAGCCATTTAGCTGATGTCACCAACGTGTTTATAAGTTGCGCGGGGATAATCCCGTTCGGCCCGGCAGCCTTATACAGTTCAAAGCTCTTAACTGCCCACCTTACTCTTTCCTCAGTGATGGGTATATTTACCGCCAGGTTTGTTGCAGGTGCTAGTGGTGCGGCATGCAGATTCCCCGGAAAATGTGTATTCAAGAGCAGCTGAAGGGTTTCCTCTTCCGTGCTGGTCCAGGATCCGTCAGGTTTTCGCAAATAGCTGATGGCTGTTTGACTTTTCGAGAGGACTCGTCTAAGTCTCGCTGTGTCGTCGACCTTTTCGACGCCAGTGCAGAAATTTCTCTACGAGGTTATCTTCGCCTGTCTCAGAGCTTTTTTGTAGGCCCTTAGTTTAGCTTTATATTCGTGCCAATGAGGCTCAGAGCCGAAGCTCTTGGCCTTGTTAAATTGTTTCCGGCATGATTTTCGGAGTGAGTCCAAATCGTAGGACCACCAATGTGCCCTGTGTTTACCGCGTGGTTTTGGCACTGGACAAGCCTGTCCTAGAGCATTTGAGAGCGCCGCTATAAATGTAGTAACAAGATCCTCCAGCTCCTCTACTGATGAGGGGGCTTGTGAGGGCAGTACTGGTAGGTCTCTGTCTAATATTTCATTGTGTAACTGCCAATCAGTGTTACGTGGATTGCGCTTCATGATTGGTTGTTCTACAATAAAGTCTAAAACCATTTCTATGTAACGGTGGTCGGAGAATGAATGATCTTCCAGAACCCGCCATTTTCTGGCCCACTGATAAGCGCCTTCACTACAGATAGTGAGGTCTATGACCCCCCTGCGGGTCTTAGTGATAAAAGTAGGCTCATTACCCACGTTGCAAATCACCAGGTTGGTTGTTAAGAGGTAATCAAACAGAGACTCGCCCCTGGCATTGATGTCGGAGCTCCCCCATTGGACATGGTGAGCATTAGCGTCCGCTCCAATAATAAGATTACCCGTGCAGAAATTTGACACCAGGTCTTTCACCTCCGTTTGTGGTGGGGGTTCTTCGGCGTCGTAGGGCATTTAGACCGACGCCATCGTCTGGCGGGTGCTGTCGACCGTTAGACTGATAGCGGTAATATCACCATTGGAGTAGTTAGGTAGGAGAAAGGAGTTCAACTCAGACTTGACCAAAATACACGTTCTGACTTTGCTCTTCTCGCTGGCTCGAATGAGCTTGAAGCCCTTAGTCGCCAATCCGCAGATTCTCGAGCTATTGACCCAGGGTTCTTGGATGAGGACCACATCCACGTCGCCTTTAGAAAGACGACTACTTAAAGCAGCCGAAGCCACTTTAGATTTGTGCAGAGTTGGTTAATACATTTAAAACTTTTCCATCAATTGCTGTCAAATAAAGCTTGCAATTTATTTTTTATTTTATTTTATTATCATCTATTTTAATTAGTAAAGATTCCATTTCTTCTATTTCTTTTTTAATGTTCCTATCTTCATTCAAAATAACCTCGGTTGTTTCTTTTATATATTCTAATTTTAACGGACGGCAAAATCTAGTGGATTGTGGTGTTCGATTGCACCATAAAATTCTTCCAGCTGCATCTTTTAAACATAAAGGAGTAAATGCAGTAGCAAGAAGCGAAGTATTTAATTGCGATGATGTTGAGGATGACGAAAATTGCTGCTTAAAATGAGAATGGCCCGTTCTACTATCAAACCCATAACTAACAGTTAAATCAGCAACTAAAATTTCCTCTTCTTTTGACTTCATGGTTTCCATGATTAAGTCCTTTTGCAACTCAACAATTCTTTCCGAGGTATGCCTTAGTAACATGTGTAACGAAACTCTTGCATAATTTTCTGTTGTTTCAGTGATTTGGGTCGGTCGACACTTACGTTTGTTATTTAAAATCTCTTGATATGGTGGGTAAATATCACAATTTCGTCTAATATTTTCCAAACGCATAGACATATACTGCTCCTTTGTGTGGTTATTATCTAAAAGGAAAGCTAGGGCTTCATGTCCAGGCATAGGAATGGGAGATCTGTCTTTGGATTTATTTTCAATAACCTTTCTTAGTTTGGCAGCATTTATCGAATTTTGACAAAGTGACTTCAAAGTTACAGATAAATCCACATTTCCTCTTTTTAATGCAGCCGTAGAACTAGCCCGAATCATTAAATCGACATTGGTTTCTTCCCTTTCTGCCAAGTCAACGGCCTGCCTCCTTTGAGATCCGTCAGATTTTTCATTATAAACAAGGGTCTTACGACCCCTTTTTCATGTTGGTGGTACAGAAAGTGTATTTGGCTTCTTGATTATTGCGTACGATTGCAGCCATTTAGCGTTTTGACTCATAAAAAAATCGGATACTCTGGGACATTTTTTCCATCTTTCACCCATGTGAATGCATATCCTTCTTGCTTTTTCCTTCACGTATGTGACATATTCTTTGGATGTGCTTTCTATACTTACGTTTTGTAGCAAAAAGTTAAAAACTGCGGTTTCTTTCTTATCATTTATCCCTGCTTCTTTCCATACATCGAAAAGCACGGCAAATCGCACGCAGAAGTTTTCTAAGAAAAAAGGCTATTATTCAAAAAATGCACAAAACTGCACCGTGAGTTTCTGTCCCTTTATTTGAAATTAAATACATTATGTGCTTAAATAGTTTTTGGGACAGACAAATACAGACAATTTACTATATCCCTACTTAAAGAGGAATATTATACCAAAATTAGATATTTTTTTGGAAGCCATTTTTTTTAATTTAGAATACACAATTTTTGGAATTTTTTTTGTTAATCTCATAATTTACCTTCCTTATTAGGTTAGGTTCAAGTGGCTGCCGCAGAGGCACACCTAGGCCAGTATTAAAAGGCCCGTTTTCATACCACCAACACTAGGAAAGTCAGTTCCGGGACCCTGCCATATGGAAAATCCCGGTATTAAAGGAATTCTCCACATAGCAGAATCCTGGGACTGACCTTCCTATACCGACACCGTTACTCCTCCTCGAACCATTTAGATGACTTGATGAAGGAAATCAGGTCCTTTATGTCCAGCTCCGTGACCTGGCTTAGGCTGACCAGGCAGGGAACTCCCAAAAAGCGCATTCTCGCGCCACTTAAAGCCGGGCAGTTGCAGATGAGGTGCTCCACCGTTTCCTCCTTCTCATCATCCTTACAACTCCTACAGCATCGTCGGTAGGGCACACCAAGTCTTTCTGCGTGCCTACCAATGAGGCAGTGCCCAGTTAATACGCCTAAATATGGAGATTTCTCTTCTCCTTAGGGCATAAATTTGTCTTGATTTTTTATGATCCAATTTCGGCCAAGTTTCTTTGGATATCCCGCGGCCGCCGTGGTGTAGCGGTTAAGTGTTCGGCCTTCTACACCAAGTCGTGGCGGTTCGATGCCCGGCAAAAGTAACATCAAAAATTCTTAAGAAAAAGTAGTTTGGCAAATTCTCCGGGTGTATTTCTGCCATGAGAAGCTTCTCAGCAAAAAATTCATTTGCTTTGCAAGTGCCGTTCGGAGTCGGCAAAAAACTGTAGGTCCCGCCAACTTGTAGGAAAACTCAAAAAGCAACACACCACAAGTTGGAAAGAGAAGCTCGGCTAAAAAATATCGTTAGAGGTTATGATAACCTGTTGGTATATCGCCGCCATTAGTTTTTTTTTTTTTCTTTGGATATTATTATTATTATTTATTTAAGTCTTGAAATATGTTACATTTCTTACAGACTAATGACAAAAGTAGGAAAACCTACAAACTATTTTAACAAGTCGTCAAGTAAAATCTTAAATCTACTCTCACTGTAGGAGAAGTCCAAAACTGAAGAATTCGGGACCAAGTTGAACTCTTTAAGAGCTCTGGTAATAGGAGCATTGGCAGCATAATTTGATCTAGCTAGCCCCACAGAAAAAGTAGGCAGATTCCTCAAGCGGAAATGAGGAACAGCAAAGAAAATACGTTCAAGTAAGTAGGGACAGTCAACCAACCCACTTATTAATTTAAAAATGAAAGTAAGAGAAAGAAAGGTTCTCCTGAAATTTAATGGCTTAAGATCAATAAGCATACATCTAGATTCATAACTGGGGATTGGGATGTCAAAATGAAGTGGGCGTAGAGCAAATTTAATAAACACTTTTTGAACTCTTTCAAGGCGAGTTATATGGCAGGCATAATAAGGACGCCAAGTTATAGCTGCATATTCTAATTTTGATCGAACAAATGAAATATAGAGCGTTTTCAGAGAATACGCATCTGTGAAGTCCGAACTGAAGCGTCTAACAAAAGCCAGCATAGAGTAAGACTTGGCAATGGCATAATTTAAATGGTTTTGAAATAAGAATTTGGAATCAAAGACCACCCCTAGATCAGTGATTTCGGAGACAGTGCTTAGTTGGGAGCCGCCAAAACGATAGGAAGTAGGGATAAGAAAACGGGATTTCGAATAAGAGACATGGAAACATTTCTTAATATTCAATGGAAGCATATTTTTCCTACACCAGGTTTCAACCCTCTCTAAATCATTTTGAAGATTAAGGGAGTCCAACGGACTCATAATTTTACTAAAAATCTTCATATCATCAGCATACAAAAGAAATTGCGAAGATTCAAAACAACTTGAAATGTCGTTGATAAAAATCACAAAAAGAATCGGACCCAAAATACTTCCTTGAGGAACACCTGATGATGCAATGTATGAGTACGAGGAGACGCCATCAACTATTACTGTACAAGATCGGTTAGAGAGGTACGATTTAATCCGTCTTAAAAAAATTGAGTGGAAGCTAAAAGTTCTCAACTTCGACAATAAAATGCTATGATTAACTTTGTCAAACGCTTTCGAAAAGTCTGTATAAATGGTGTCAACTTGACCCCGACTACTAAAAGCTGCAATGCAGTATTCGGAAAAGACTGCCAAATTAGATGTGGTTGATCTACCAGATATAAAACCATGCTGATTTGAAGAAATATGACGTTGTATGGAAAAACAAATTTTATTTTTTACGATACACTCGAACAGTTTGGAGACTGTGGAAATTTTAGAGATTGGTCTATAATTGGTAATATCATTTTTATTGCCAGATTTGAAAACAGGCGTAATAAAGCTCACCTTCCATGCCTCAATGAACTCGCTTTCTGAAGGGATTTGTTGAAGAGAAGCCATAAAGGGTAGGAAATAGAACAACAATTTTTTAAAAGATGAGACGACAAACCATCAACATCAGTCTGTGATGACAATTTGATTTGACGAATACCCATTTCAACATCGTCCAAGGAAATCTCAAGGGCTCCAAAGTTAAGCGAGGAGCCGGCAGGTAAAAAGCCATCACAACTAATGTCAGAGTCAGACTCAAAATTCGAACTAAAAAAATCCGCAAAGAGATTCGCAGCATCTATAGAGGAATCTGCTTGTGTATCATTATAAAACATGGCAGAGGGAATACTAGAACAGGACTTTTTAGATTTTACATAACGCCAAAAAGCTTTGGGATTTAGTTTAATATCGGCCTCAAACTTACGAACATAATACGGCATCCTGGAGATTGCAGCCATCTTTCGTTGGCTTGGCGGAGTGTGTACTCCTTCAGCATAAGCTTGCATGTGGCAAACGGCATACCTAAGCGCTCTTTATCCCGAAGAACCTGCTTGGTCGTGCCCTGCCTCGCAAGTTCGTCTGCCCTACAATTTCCCTCAATGTCCCTATGCCCCGGGAATCATGTGAGGTTAACGCGATTCTGTTGGGCCATCTCTTGTAGAGATCGACGACAGCTGAGCGTCAGTTCAGAGTTGAACGAGTAAGAGCCAAGGGATTTAATGGCCGCCTGGCTGTCGCTGAATATAAATATGTCCTGTCTGATAGTGTGTTGGCCTATCCAAGCCGCGGCGTCCATGATTGCTGAAACTTCAGCCTGGAAGACACTGCAGTGATCAGGTAGTCTGAAGGAGAGCTCAAGGTTCAGATCCTTTGAATAAACCCCTCCTCCAACTCTGCCGTCTAACTTCGAGCCACCAGTATAAATGGAAGTGCCGCCATGAGTGGCCGGATTCCGACCCGTGCTCTCCCATTCTTCCCTGCTGGGAATGTTGATTTTAAAACCGCTATCTCCGACTGTTGTGGTCGCACAGCGATCTGTGCTCAGCGGAAGAAAGCTATAGGATCCCAAAATACAGGCGTGTCCAGTAGTGCTTGCGCCCCAGCCGGACGTTTCCCTTAGACGCAGAGCCGATGCTGCTGCTACCCGGTGCCCTTCCAGATCGAGTGGCAAAATGCCAAGAATGGCCTGGAGTGCTTCATTGGGCGTTGTTCTTAACGCACCGCTTATACAGATCATGCAAGATCTGTGTACTTTACCTAGCAGATTAAGGTTTGTTGCCTTGCTCAGCGCAGGCCACCATACCACAACTCCATAGAGCATGATTGGTCGAATGATTGCAGTGTAGATCCATTTGCATATTTTGGGACTGAGCCCCCATTTCTTTCCAATGGCTGTTTTGCACGTGTAGAGTGCAATACACGCTTTCTTCTATTTGAGTGGACGGCAGGCGTCGGTTAACTTTAGAAACGCAAAATCAAAACCTAGACGTATTAGACAGGGGGTGCCACAGGGTGGTGTCCTATCCCCGACACTGTTTAATTTCTATCTATCGAAGATGCCCCCACCACCAGAGGGCGTCTCCGTCGTTTCATATGCCGACGACTGTACAATAATGGCGACGGGGAAGGGCCCCTATACTGATGAACTCTGTACGAGAATCAATGGTTACCTCTGCGACCTTTCCAGGTTTTTCACTGAGCGAGATCTGACAATATCTCCGACAAAATCAACGGCGACGCTTTTTACGACATGGACGCACCAGGTGAGAAATGAATTAGACATTTTCGTTGATGGCACTAAGCTACCAACTGTCAGCCACCCAAAGTTATTAGGGATGACACTGGATAATACTTTCTCATTTGCTGGTCATGTGTCTGCAATGCTCTCAAAGGTACGTGGTCGCAACAAGATCCTCAAGTCACTTGCCCGCAGTACTTGGGGAAAAGACAAAGAAACGTTGCTGACTACATATAAGGCCATTGGCCGACCAGTCTTTGACTATGCTGCGCCCATATGGTCGCCTAATGTACATAACACCAACTGGACGAAGTTACAAGTCTGCCAAAATACTGCCATCAGAACTGCTACGGGATGTCTCCTCATGTCTTCCGAGTCTCACCTCCATCAGGAGGCAAAACTGCTCAATGTAAAAGAGCATGCGGAAATGCTGAGCAGGCAATTCCTTCTGAACTGCCACAAGCCAGCACATCCAAACCGTCATCTTTTGGACATAGATCCGCCCCCGAGAGACATAAGGAGACATCTCCTAAGCACTATGATGAGATCCGGCATCATATTACCTTGCCGTTTGATCTGCAGAATCATAAGCGGGCTCTAACCGACATCCACACCGAGTCGGTAGACACTTTTGTCGGATCTCTACCTGTGAATCCCGTTCTGAACAGTCCTCCACCGGATATTGCTGAAGAAGAACACACCTTACCAAGGGAGACAAGAGTGACCTTGGCACAGCTTAGGTCTGGATATAGTGTAAGGTTAAACTCCTACTTATCCAGACTTAATGATACAATGTTAAATACATGCCATGCATGCGGTAGGACCCCCATGATACTCTACATCTCTTCAATTGTTCATCTGAATCTACTCTTCTAACCCCTCTGTCCCTCTGGACAAACCCTGTTGAAACTGCACGTTTCCTTGGACTCCCCTTAGAAGAGCTTGATGAAGATCTTCGGAATGATCATACACTCTAGACAGGGCAATGCATTGTTAACAACAACAACAACAACACACGCTTTCTTCTGGCGCTGAAGAACATTCTCCTTCCAATTCAGTTTCCTGTCCAGAACTATGCCTAGAAACTTGGCCTTATCCGACAAGCCCAGGTGCGTGCCATCTAGTTCTGGTAGGCTTAGTGGCGGTAGTTTGTACCGGTTGGTGAAGAGAACAAGTTCCACTTTCCCCGGGTTGATACTAAGTCCGCAGCGAGAGGACCACGTCGAAACTTCTCGCAGTGCTACTTGCATCAAGTCACACAGGGTTTGTGGGAATTTGCCCCTGTGTGCAATAGCTAAATCGTCTGCATATGCAACTATCCTCCCGCCCCCCCCCCCCCAGCTTGTGTCTCGTAGCAACGAGTTTACAGTGAGGTTCCATAAAAGCGGAGAGAGAACACCACCAAGAGGCGTTCCTCTTGTGACATAGCGTGAGAAATCAACTGTGCCCAGTGTAGAAACTATTTTCCTTCCCTTTAGTAGCTTATCAATTAGTCCAATAAGAGACCTGCTTATGCCCAGACTTGTTAAAGCGGTGTTTATAGCATCATGGCTTATGTTGTTGAAGGCTCCTTCAATATCTAAAAAGGCCACAAGACAGTACTCCTTTTCATACAGCGATTTTTCAATAACAGAAACTAGGCTGTGAAGCGCAGTTTCTGTAGATTTCCCTTTGTTGTATGCATGCTGATAGCTACAGATCAGGTTGCTATCAATAGTAGAGGAGAGGTAGCCATTTATTATCCTCTCGAAGGTTTTGAGCACAAGGGATGAGAGACTGATCGGCCTATAGTCCTTGGGCTCGTAATGAGACGCCTTCCCCGCCTTAGGAATAAACACTACCGTGGCACTTCCCCAGGAGCACGGAATGTAGCTAAGAGCCAGGCAGGCCGTATAGAGAAATACCAGCCATTTGGCTGATGTCTCCAGCGTGTTTATGAGTTGTGCGGGAATAATCCCGTCTGGCCCGGCAGCCTTGAATAGTTCGAAGCTTTTAACCGCCCACCTAACCTTTTCCTCCGTGATGGGTATGTGTACAGCCAGGTTTGTTGTAGGTGCTAGGGGTTCCTCATGAGAGTTCCCTGGGAAGTGCGTATTCAAGAACAGCTCTAGGGTTTCCCTCTCCGTGCTGGTCCAGGATCCGTCAGGTTTGCGCAAATAGCTTGTGGCTGTTTGAGTTTTTGAGAGCAGTCGTCTAAGTCTCGCTGTATCGTCGACATTTTCGACCCCAGTGCAGAAATTTCTCCACGATACTCTCTTCGCCTGCCTCAGAGCTTTTTTGTAGGCCCTGAGTTTAACTTTATATTCGAGCCATTGAGTCTCCGTGCCAAGGCTCTTGGCCTTATTAAATTGTGACCTCCCTACGGGTTTTAGTAATAAACGTAGGTTCGTTACCCACGTTGCAAACTACAAATAATCAAACAACGACTCTCCTCTAGCATTGATATCGGAGCTACCCCACTGGACGTGATGAGCATTGGCGTCAGTTCCGATAATAAGATGACCCACGGAAAAATTTGCCACCAGGTCTTTTACCTCCCTCTGTGGCGGAGGTTCTTCGGCGTCGTAGGGCATATAGACTGACGCCATCGTCAGACTGGTACCGTCGACTGTTAAACTGGCAGCTGTAACGTCACCATTGCTATAGTTGGGCAAGAGAAAGGCATTCAGCTCAGACTTAACCAAAATACAGGCTCTAACCCTGCCCCCCTCGCTGGCTCGGATAAGCTTAAAACCCTTAGTCCCCAAACCGCAAATCCTTGAGCTGTTGACCCAGGGTTCTTGGATGAGGACCACAGCTATGTCGCCTTTAGAGAGACGACTGATTAAAGCAGCCGAGGCTGCTTTAGATTTGTGCAGGTTTATCTGAATCACCACCAACATGAGAGCGCTCAGACTTCCCTGCCACCGCCGTATCGTCCACCTCGTCTGGAGGCTTATCTTTCAACACCGATTTGTTCAGACCACGATTTGGCGTGGCCAAGATCCTACTAACTGTGGCAGTATCGACATTGCTGGGCTCAGGACTAGCTGCTATCACTGTGACGTTGAGGTCTTCCCCGTCCAGCAGGCTGTCTCCCATCTCCGAGCTGTTCACTGCTCCTTCGTCATTTGACGTGGCAGATACCATACTTTCCGAGTCGGAAATCTCCGACTCCTCTACCGATGTCCGAGTCCTCCGGTGCAGCCTAAATAGCAGCGCGCTGTGCATCGCCGCGGTATACGTGGATCACGATCTGACCCATGCCGTAGTGCACTCGTCCATTGCACCGTTTAAGGGGCTCGAGTGCTTCCTTATTCAAGGTGAAGACCACTTGCCTGTCAGGCGCTACCGCATCCTCGACCAGATTGACACCCCAGTCCTGCGTCGGGAGAGACGGGTTCATGATCCTCAGCATCCTGAGAATTCTCTCAGGTTCAGCAGGGATAGCAGGAATCCACGCTCTTGCCCTTGGCCGAGCCGGGATGTCCTTCCAGTCGACAACCTCGATTTTTGCCCCTTGGTAGATCTCGCCCAGTCTTGCAGCTGCTGCCTTGTACAGTGCAACAGTTTTTGCATCCTCGCAAGCGAATACCTTGATTCGGCCCTGGTGCCATCCCGCATAAGAACCCATCGGCGTGGCACCCGGAGACTCATCCATAATGTCGAGAAGGGCATTACCGATAGCGTTCCGGACGTACCGCCACTGGTCCCTAGGGATGGCCCAGCTTTCGTTACCTCGGTCAATGACGCCTATGAGGATCCTATCCTTAGTCACTTCAGCAAAGCTGAGTTTACCCACTACGGGGGCGTGTTGCTGCCGCTTCGGGTGAGGGTTTAAATCCACGTCCGATCTCTGGCGTTTGAAGGGATTTCCATTAACCTTCTTTGGCGCGTAATCGCTTTGGAAGTTCGGTAAGATAGCTTCAGCCATCTCCACCGTCTTTCTAGCATTCGGCGATAGCGTCTCTTGTGAAATACCCTCGTATTTCTTCAGGATCCTCGCGGCCGCTCTTTTGTCCAAGTACTCAGAGCGACTGGGAGATGTCTTTTGGGGTAAATTTCGACCCGTAGTCGCCATCGCGATCGTTCCCTTATTTTGATCTCTGGGGCCAGGTCGTGAGACCACTGCCACAGACGTTAAAGACTTGGTTTCGGTACCGGCACTTACTAGGGCTTTAGCATCAGCCGTTGTTGGCTTCACTATGTTTGTACCGGGGATTGCCCCCTTGTTATCCAGAGCTAATCGACCCGTAGTTGCCATCGCTGTCGATCTCTCGGCTGATAAAGAAATGGAGTTTGTCCTCCGACGTTGCGTTCTCGCTTGCTCCAGCATTTTCCTCCTCTGCTGTGCAGTATGCATTGTTGTATCTTTAGTTTTAGGGTTTTTGTTACTATTTATCATTTTGTTCGTACGACCCCTCGCCGGGCAAGGCCAGTTTAGGATCAAGGGAAGAGTAAGGGGAATGTGTCGTCCGCCGAGGCAGAGCCCCATACCGCGGTAAGGCCATAGTTACTCTCCGAGGCGGCCCGGTATCAGAGAGGCTCCGTTCGATTACAGCCACGATTTGCCTCCCGGCTGCAAACGTCCAATGGGCACGTGGTCGTATAACACCCTGGATTGGGAGGGGGAAGATCTTAGTCGTCGCGCCAGAGAGGCTTTGCTTCTCTCGTGATGTAGTACCGGCGGCGCTATGATCACAAGGGCAGCGTAGCCCAGTGGCTATCGACTTAAGCCCTCGTACCGTAAGGTGTCCACCCTTCCTTATTAACTTCCATTAACTTTTATTTTAAATATATCCACTAACCGAAGAATTATTTCAGTTTTAAAAAGGAAGAAAATAAAAACGAACTATTTAATTTTTTTTTTATTTTTTAGAAAAGACAACTTTGACACTTAAAATCTTTGCACGAAAGAACTGTAAGTAAAAATTGATTACGCAGTTGTTTACTTTGAGGAATTAGCTGAGTGATGGCCCAAAAAAAGTTCTGATTATGGATACTTTAAAAAATGACTTTTGGCCTACAAATAGTAGTCGCCAGACCATAGTGCAACGGGCAGATTAATCACACCAACTACGACAGTTTCTCCTCCATTTGCTGTTCTTATGTTTTCTCCAGTCAACTCACTCTCTTTACCCTTGAGCAACTTCCTAAACAACTAACGCAGGGCCCCGAATCCAACAAGGCTAATGTTTCCCGTCCTCCATTTCAAGATACGATTATTACCTTCCAGGGTTACTATAGTGGCTACAATCTTTCGCTTTATTTTTTTCACAGTACGCTGCTTCCCCCCCATCTGCGTAATTTTCAAGTAGTTTCTATTTTTTCGTGTCCGGCTGACTTCCTCCATAAAAACACTTTTTCTTGCATTTTCGTATTCTACTTTTCTTATATGTAAACTTTTTCTAGGACTTAGTGCCAACTTCTTTTTATCGTATTCCCCCGTTCTCTCTTCCTCACTATAACTGCCAGCGCATTGTTTCCCGCCTCTTTCTTAAAAACACAATACGACGCGAAACTGCCACACAGGAAACATTTCATGACGTGAACGGTCGATTTACATTCGTTACTGTTTACAGCTTCTGACGGGTTCTTCGGGTAGTAATCTCCTGGCATTCCGCACGCAAAGCACAGCATGATGGGATATGGAGATGCACAATTCACTTGACATGGGTTATTACGATTACCCTGTGATACGTTGCCGACATTTGATATTGGACCACCGGTACTGGGCATCGGCTTCTGCAGCCGAGGATTAGCTGAACTCGGTACTATTCTATTCGCTCTTGGTTGACTTCTAGTGTTCCTTTTAAACGCTTCCACTTCTAATAATCTGGTATGCCCATAATATTCATAACTTTCTTCTAGCGCGATTTTCCTTAATCAGTCGCTACGCCTGTTTGCATTCGCCTTTAAGCTCTGCTAATGTGTTAATTTTTGCCGAGAAATTAAGGTTGGCTAAATATGGTTTTAAATTGCCTTTTATTATCTTGACCAGCCCCGGCTCCGGCTCTGGGATCCTTTTCTTTAATCGGAACGTCAAATCATGCACGTCTGCATCGAATTTCTAAAAATGCCTCTTGGGGACCTTGCTTTATTTCCATAATTTCTGTTATGACTTTATAATCAGAGTCGGCAGACTTAAACTGGGCTAACAATTCCCTTTTCAGTTCCTCATACCCAAAGCTGTTGTCTTCGGCGTGGTCTTCCAATATTTGCCAGTACCCTTTCATAACTGCACCCGTCACTAGGCAGTGAAAGTCACTAAATACCTGCTTCGGCGACAACCGATGTTGGTCCCTCATCCTCTCTACCCGAATATTAAGCTTTCTACCGTCCTGGTCTTAGTAGTGCCATCAAGCTTTAAATGAAGAAAATATTTAAATAAATGTTTAGTGGACAAAAAATGTAAAAAATTTTAAATTACGTTTGCAACAAAATACAGATATAACAATATATACGTACATATCTATTGAACAAAAGAAAAAAGTGTTGGAATCAAAAAAAAACAACAACCAGTTTGAATAAAATTAAGTTTGAGAGGAAAAAATATGTTTTGAAAAAAAATGTTTTGAAAAAAAAATTATAAAAATATGTTTTGAAAAAAAAAAATGTTTTTGAAATAAACTTAAGCTTTAACTTAAAATAAGCTTTTGACAAAAATTAGTTTTGAAAAAAAAATAATAAGTTTGAAATAAAACACCTATAAAAATTAATTTTGACTAAAAATAAATTTGCGAAAAAAAAGAATTTTTTGTTCCAAATAAAACTAAGTTCGGAATAAGAAGTTGAAAAAAACCTTTAAAGGAATTTTTGCGATGTTCTTTTTCGAAAATTTTAAGAAGTCGGTTTTGTGCGAGGTATTCGCGATACCTACGCTTTAATCATCATTACCGATATCCGGTGAAATTTCTCACATCGAAAGTCCGTCAATCAACGAGAGTGAAGCAGCAGCAGGGAGCAGGTGTATCGCGAAATTAAGCAACCAAAAAATTAAAATTTTTATTACGTTTATTATTATTTGAAAAGGAAAAATTGAGAATTTAGAAAATGTTTGCGTACTCAAGTAGCTGAAAAAGAGGAAAAACTCAAAATATTAATTAAAGAGGAAAATTGAACTGAATAATTTTTTTCGTAAAAAAAATTACAAAACAAAATTTTTTTTGAAATTCTCGGAAAAAATATTATATTTAAAATTTAGTCGTTAAAGAAAAAAAGTATCATTAAATTTTTCCATAGAGAAAAAAAGGTTAAAAGCCAGAAAAAAGTTTTGAAAAGAAAATTTTGAAAAAAAAAAACAAGAAGAAATGAAAATTTGAATAGGTTGTTAACAAAAAAAAAAGAAAAGTTAATATAGCAGAGCAAACTAAATGTTGAATTGGGGATAAGGAAAAGTATGGTGATTTTTTCTCTATAGCTTATATTTTAATTAGCAGCCATCATCCCCGTCAACTGGCCAGAGGAAGGAGGATAACATGGTAAGTCAACCTATAAAAACTTAAAATTATTTCACATTTTCTATTTTCACCAACTCCGGGGGAAAAGCGCTCTTCAAGCGAAAGAAAAATGCAAATTAATTAAAGTTCTTTTACACGGCGGCCGCCGTGGTGTAGCGGCTAAGTGTTCGGCCTTCTACACCAGGTCTTGGCGGTTCGATGCCCAGCAAAAGTAACATCAAAAATTATTTAGAAAAATAATTTTCCTAAAAACGGGGTCGCCCCTCGGCAGTAGTTTGGCAAACTCTCCGGGTGTATTTCTGCCATGAGAAGCTTCTCAGCAAAAAATTAATTTGCTTTGCAAGTGCCGTTCGGAGTCGGCAAAAAACTGTAGGTCCCGCCAACTTGTAGGAAACACACCAAAAAGCAACACACCCCAAGTTGGAAAGAGAAGCTCGTCATACTAGTTACACCAACACTGCTTGTTTGATTTCGTGGGATAATTGCTACTACTTATGTTCGTTAATACGTGTATTTTTTTATGTTATTTTTTTTGTTGTATATGTACGAATACATATCTCTTTGCCTTTTAGATCACACAGCAGCGACATCTGTAGCTTGCGATGCGTGACTAGGGCTTTTAAGCTGCATCCTCTGTTACGAGTTTTTCCTTTAATTTTTTACTTTACTTTTAATTTTGTTGATTGTTGCAAAACAATCAAAGTAAACTCAAATAATAATATTTTTTACGAAAACGCATTTTTTTTGCGTAAGGGAATAATTTTGGGGCATGTGGCAACATAGCCAGTAGTTTTGTGGCAAGCTTCTAATGTTACTACAACATGAGCATTTTTGGATAATTCGATGAATCGAATATGTAATTAAGAGTAATTTCGAAGCATCTTTCGAGTTAGTTCCGATGCTCTGGTTTGTTTTGCTTCTTTTATATATATGCTCACTCTCACTCACTAACATCATTGAAATTTAACTTTAGTGAGAGAACCTTAGAATTTTTGAGAACCATTACTATATAGTATAGTGGTTTTAAACGTTCCAGCATATGCTGGCCAGCATTGTATATGTGTGCGATTCGGGTGCTTGACGTTGCCCGCAAATGTTCATGCAAATGAATGTCATGCGCCATTTGAATTGAGTGTTCGTAGCGTGCGCACGTAAATGCCGTCGTCGGAGGATGATTTTTTGTTGCTCGTAGTAAGAATTGATTTTCTTCCGTACACTTGTTCATCTCGAATGTCAACACACAACTGAATATTGCATGTCAAGCAGACTGCTAAACGTTCATGCAAAACGCAAAAATCAAAAATTTTTGATTTTCATCATGCAAGAACCGTCAACAAGTAGGTGTGACACGAAGCGGGTACGTGTGTCACCCGAATCGCACACATATTCAATGCTGGCCAGCATGCTGGAGCGTTTAATCACCCTAGTAGAGAATAGTTGCGGTCTTTTGGTCTCGTTAACTCGCTCATTTGCTCACTTTATTTAATTTGCGCTAGTATGCGTGTATAACATGAAGTAAACTTTGGTGGGTGCGATAAAGCCATGCGAGATAACGCCATATGGCCTTATCACTCAATTCAAAGAGAGATAAAGCCATATTCGCGCCAAAATTTCTGTATGGCTTTTTTTCCAATTTCGTATGGCTTTATCTCTCATTTGATTTTCCCTTTTGCGGAATATTATCTGCTCTATATGCAATCAAGAAGATGTAAAAGGGAAAAATCATTAGTTTCTCCTTTTACGAAATGTGCACTATTAGTGATTTTAACCTTTCGTAAAAGGAAAAATTCCCTTCTATTATTTTATAATTTACAAAATTATGATTTCTACTTTTACGAAATGTGCACTATTAGTGATTTTAACCTTTCGTAAAAGGAAAAATTCCCTTCTATTATTTTATAATTTACAAAATTATGGTTTCTCCTTTTACGAAATGATTTCAACCTTTCGTAAAAGGAAAAATCTTTGACAATTCAATTTACGTTGCTAACTGTTTGTTTTATTTTTATAAGAGATCACGGAATTAAAATGAATTAAGCCCCACGAAAATGATTTTATCCCCAACGGACCTACAAAGTAAATCGGCACAAATTTTTATGAATGAGCATGTTTTTAGCACTTTTGACACTATTTCCATTCAGTTTGGAAATAAATATTTCATCCACTCCGCTCAGTTTGAGAAACGTTTGAAAATGCTGCCGTTCTCAATTTGAAAATCATGGAAAATCCCATATTAAAAATTTGCCTTTTTATACCTTTCATGAACATGAAATGGTATTATAACTTTGGTCCGATGTTTGTAAGTATGAGAAGAAGAAGAGATGGACCCATCAATAAGTATACTGAAATGACCAGGATGACAAGCTGAGTTGATTTAGCCATGTCCGTCTGTCCGCCTGTCTGTTTGAACGCAAACTAGTCCCTCAATTTTTGAGATATCTGGCTGAAATTTTGTATGTGGCCACCATTTTGTAATATAGGAATCATTTGTCGGAACTGGCAAGATCGGACCAGTATAACATACAACCGATTGTTCAGATATAAGGTTTTTTGGCCAAAACTTCCGCAATTAAAAAGTTAGAAATGTAAAATTTTGCAACTCGAGTACTTTTTATTTATGTAGTGTATATAGTGAAAATCAACATGATCGGGCAAATGTAACATATAGCCCCCATACAACCGATTGTTCAGATATAAGGTTTTTTGACCAAAACTTCTGCAATTAAAAAGTTAGGAACGTAAAATTTTGCAACTCGAGTACTTTTCATTTATGTAGTGTATGTAGTGAAAATCAACAAGATCGGGCAAATGTAACATATAGCCCCTATACAACCGATTGTTCAGATATAAGGATTTTTGGCCAAAACTTCTGCAATTAAAAAGTTAGGAACATACAATTTTGCAACTTGAGTACGTTCTATTTATGTTCTGTGTAGAGTGAAAATCGATAAGATCGAGTCATTATGACATATGTATACCTCCCATACAATCGATTGTTCCGGTATAAGAAATTTGGGCCATAACTACCGCCAATTAAAAAGTTAGGAACGTAAAAAAAAATTGCACCTTTAGTACTTTCTACATATGTAATGTGTATAGTGTAAGTCAATACAATTGAACACGTATAATATATAGCCTCCATACAATCGATTGTTCCGATAACTCGGATCTTATTATTTTGTAAGTTTTTTTAAATTATATTAAAGATGTGTAATGTGTATAGTAAATATAGTTAGATTGAAACAGGCTGTACTGGGGATCGAACAGTGAAAATCGTGACGCTTATTCATGAAAGGTATATAGCCTTCGGCACAGCCGAAGACAGCTTTCCTTACTTGTTTTATATTTATTAGCAATTTTATTAAATGTCATGGGCTGTTAAGTTTTTATGATTCTTCTAAGCTGTTCAGATGTAAGGGGGAGAATAGTGCAAATAAAACATTGCATTGTTAAGCTGCCATTACCGATACTTAGCATAGACTTGACTTGACTTGAGAACTGTCACTTAGTACTTAGAAAATTAAGAAGAGAGCACATTAGCCAGTTTCAAATAAACGTAAAATTTCCCCTCTCGAATTGCTTTTTAAAAGTGTTATGTGATTTTTTACGTATAACTCTGTAAAAAGTACCAACACGCATTTTCGTGGTATTAGGTTTCGATGTTTTGAGCTTATCTATAATCAGTTTATACTCAATGCCCCAACAAAACTATAAAGAATTTTGGGAGGAAAACAAATTTTTTTTTGGTTGGCCTAATTTGAATTTAATTTATTTGACAGCTAGTTTTGTGGCTGCCATACGAATAATATACATCCAAAAATTCTTATCACTATGGAATATTTGGGGGATTTTATTCAAACGATTTCTAAGTCAAGTCAAGTAGGGTAATCGATTACATGCAAACTTCATATAACAGAACGCTAAGTGCAGGTTCCCAAGTCAAGTCATGTTTATGCTAAGTATCGCTAATGGTCGCTAAACTCATCAGATTTCTAAGTCAAGTCAAGTAGGGTAATCGATTGGGTCCCGTACGATATGTCGAAAAAAAATGTCGAATTTCCAAGACCGAATTTCAAAAAATTTTACTATACCGAAGAGATTTTTTACCGAAAAAAAAATGTCGAAAAAACGCAAATGACCGAAAAAGGTCGAAATTTGGATGCTTAATGTAAAACTTCCGAAATTTGGGTTTAACAACGTGTTTTATGACAGTATACTGTATACTTATCAAGAACTTTTCAACCATTTTCCAATACAAAGCCTATTCAAATTTTCCCCTTGTTAGAGGTAACAACAGAAATATTTTCGGGCTACAAACCGCACATGTAAAAATTACGATTGAGAATGACTTATGATTTGTGCTTATTAAAAGCATAACACTAACCATTTGGTAATGATCATTTCGAGAAAGTTACCGTTATCACATTGAGATAAACTATGCTGGAGACACCAATGGCAAAAATAAATCGATGTGTCTTTGATGCGAAGTCTATATACATTTGTTTCGCTATATATGTACATCGATGATTCGACTTCGTTAGAAGTTTTCTAATATGTGTATATTTTTCTAATTACGTGCATATTTTTGAACAAGGAAAAGATGTTGGTCCAATTTACTTTTGTTTTTGGACAAGTGAGAAACCGAAAAAACGTTTAAACGTTCAAAACTTCACAATTTTTATAGAAACATCGATGTATCGATACATCAAATATTTACGTGACTATAAAAGTCGCCACAAATCGAAATTTTTCTGACATCTTTAAACCGTAGATTCGTTTCTGAGAGGTTGTTGTTAATTATATTGAGAAGAGCTTAAGAGTTTGTGTTTGTAACTTTACCGGCAAGAACTATTGCAAAACACTGGGTCCCGTACGATATGTCGAAAAAAAAATGTCGAATTTCCAAGACCGAATTTAAAAAAATTTTAAAATACCGAAGAGATTTTTGACCGAAAAAAAACGTCGAGAAAATGCAAATGACCGAAAAAGGTCGAAATTTGGATGCTTAATGTAAAACTTCGGAAATTTGGGTTTAACAACGTGTTTTATGACAGTATACAATTATTTATCACTTCCTTACCTCTTACCAAGAACTTTTCAACCATTTTCCAATACAAAGCCTATTCAAATTTTCCCCTTGTTAGAGGTAACAACAGAAATATTCTCAGACATTTTCGGGCTACAAACTGCACATGTAAAAATTACGATTGAGAATGACTTATGATTTGTACTTATTAAAAGCATAACACTAATCATTTGGTAATGATCATTTCGAGAAAGTTACCGTTATCTTATTGAGATAAACTATGCTGGAGTCACCAATGGCAAAAATAAATCGATGTGTCTTTGATGCGAAGTCTATATACATTTGTTTTGCTATATATGTATGTACATCGATGATTCGACTTCGTTAGAAGTTTTCTAATATGTGTATATTTTTCTAATTACGTGCATATTTTTGAACAAGGAAAAGATGTTGGTCCAATTTACTTTTGTTTTTGGACAAGTGAGAAACCGAAATAACGTTTAAACGTTCAAAACTTCAAAATTTTTATAGAAACATCGATGTATCGATACGTCAAATATTTACGTGACTATAAAAGTCGCCACAAATCGAAATTTTTCTGACATCTTTAAACCGTAGATTCGTTTCTGAGAGGTTGTTGTTAATTATATTGAGAAGAGCTTAAGAGTTTGTGTTTGTAACTTTACCGGCAAGAACTATTGCAAAACACTGGGTCCCGTACGATATGTCGAAAAAAAAATGTCGAATTTCCAAGACCGAATTTAAAAAAATTTTAAAATACCGAAGAGATTTTTGACCGAAAAAAAACGTCGAGAAAATGCAAATGACCGAAAAAGGTCGAAATTTGGATGCTTAATGTAAAACTTCGGAAATTTGGGTTTAACAACGTTTTTTATGACAGTATACAATTATTTATCACTTCCTTACCTCTTACCAAGAACTTTTCAACCATTTTCCAATACAAAGCCTATTCAAATTTTCCCCTTGTTAGAGGTAACAACAGAAATATTCTCAGACATTTTCGGGCTACAAACTGCACATGTAAAAATTACGATTGAGAATGACTTATGATTTGTACTTATTAAAAGCATAACACTATTCATTTGGTAATGATCATTTCGAGAAAGTTACCGTTATCTTATTGAGATAAACTATGCTGGAGTCACCAATGGCAAAAATAAATCGATGTGTCTTTGATGCGAAGTCTATATACATTTGTTTTGCTATATATGTATGTACATCGATGATTCGACTTCGTCAGAAGTTTTCTAATATGTGTATATTTTTCTAATTACGTGCATATTTTTGAACAAGGAAAAGATGTTGGTCCAATTTACTTTTGTTTTTGGACAAGTGAGAAACCGAAATAACGTTTAAACGTTCAAAACTTCAAAATTTTTACAGAAACATCGATGTATCGATACGTCAAATATTTACGTGACTATAAAAGTCGCCACAAATCGAAATTTTTCTGACATCTTTAAACCGTAGATTCGTTTCTGAGAGGTTGTTGTTAATTATATTGAGAAGAGCTTAAGAGTTTGTGTTTGTAACTTTACGGTCAGGTTTTATATTTGCTTGCAAGAACTATTGCAAAACACTGAGTCCCGTACGATATGCCGAAAAAAAAAATGTCGAATTTCCAAGACCGAATTTAAAAAAATTTTAAAATACCGAAGAGATTTTTGACCGAAAAAAACGTCCGAAAAAAAAATGTCGAATTTCCAAGACCGAATTTAAAAAATGTTTAAAATACCGAATAGATTTTTGACCGAAAAATAAAATGTCGAAAAAATGCAAATGACCGAAAAAGGTCGAAATGGCAAAAATAAATCGATGTGTCTTTGATGCGAAGTCTATGTACATTTGTTTCGCTATATATGTACATCGATGCTTCGACTTGGTTAGAAGTTTTCTAATATGTGTATATTTTTCTAATTACGTGCATATATTTGAACAAGGAAAAGATGTTGGTCCAATTTTTTTCGACATTTTTTCATTCGACATTTTTTTTCGAGACATTTTTTTTTTCGACCTTTTGTATTTTCGGCAAATTTTTTTTCGACATTTTTTTTTCGACATTTTTAATTTCGACTTCTTTTTTTTCGACATATCGTACCAGACCCCTTACCAGACCCAGAATTTTTGTCACGAAAGTACGGTAATACAGAATATTCTTATACGAAGTACAAAATTCTCCAAGAACTTTTTTCGTAGACCGAAAATTCTTATCTCAAGAGTAATTTTGTCCGAATTCAAGAACGCTCGGGGCTATTTCAAGAACAATATATTCTTAGGATTAGTTTGTTATTCTTATTCCAAGAACGTTTTGGTTTCATTTTTAAGTGAGTTCGATTCTCGGTGAAGTCAATATATTTTTTTTTCTAATTTAAAAAATTATTTTTCAGAGTTCTTATATTGACTTCGCCGATAATAGAACTCAGGTCCCTCGAACGCTCAACTAAGTTGTCTACTAAAATGCCATCGTTTACTTTTGCTTGCCAGCGTCTACACTCAGAAAAAAATAAAATTCTAAAATTAAGAAAAAAATTATTAGATTTATCCTTTGGCATTCTAAAAATTTTAAGAACTTTTCGGTCTTAAATATTCTTATAGCTATATTGACTAGTATTTTCTTAAATTTTTTGTATTTATTGTGCGAAAGAAATTGTCTTATACAATTATCATATTGGTACAAGCGGGCAAGCTATGTTAAAAAATTAACGAAAAATAATGGAAATAGAAACCAGACTGTAAAAAAACAAATAAAAAATTTTATATTTTTTGGCACTTGGACGTTTCTCCTCTATTTTATGTGAAATTTTTTTGTTTACATTTTTATGTTGAAAGTTTTGTGCGCGAATTTTTATGAAAACCGTCTTATTTGTGAAATAAATAAGTCCGATGATGGACATTCAATAGTTTTCTACTTTATTTTCGGGGTTTGTTGTGAAAAAACAGTGCAGAAAAATGGAATACTTTTTATGTAATCAAAAGCATGTCGAACACAAAGGTTGTTAAGTGTGCGCATGTTTACATTTTCTGCAAGTTTTGTGCGCAAATTCTTGTAAAAAGCAATTTGCTGTGAAATAAATAAAGGTAATGGACATTCAAACAATTTTTTGCTTCATTGTCGCGTGTTTCTTGTGAAAAAAACAGTGCAGAAAAGTTAAGCAATTTTCATGTAAACAAAAACATGTCAAGCGGACTCCATTGTGCGCATGCATGAAGTCTTTGTCTCACTCCTTCGTAAACAAAAAATACTGGCCAAAAATATAAAAAAAATTAAAGTAAAAATACGTAGTGTCACATAGCTATTAGAATAAGAAGTTTTCGTTCTTGTTTTTAAAATTGAGATGCAAAAAGCTTCAAATAAGAATAAAGTACTCATATTAAGGAAAAGTGTTCTTAAAACAAAACAATAACGTATTCAAATCATTAAATAAGAATAATTTACTTATATTAAGAAAAATTGTTCTAAAAACAAAAATTTTACGTACATAAATACACATTGAACAAAGCAGCAATTAGACGCCGGCAAGCATAAGTACGCGATGGCCTGATGGTTACCATCTCCGTTCAGCAGTCGAACCAGTATCATTTCGATTTTCGGCAACAAATCAATGTGGGAAATTGTCATTTAGAACAAAACTGTAATTAGACGCTGGCAGTGTTGCCGTTGGGGACCCTAGAGGGTTAGAGCCAGGACCCCGGACCCTACTTTTTCAAAAAAGTACCAGTGTTGACCCTTTTTTAATTTCGTGACCCTTTTAGACCCCTTTTCACTTTCAAACTGCAATCAAATGCGTTTTTGTCGCTTTTTTTTTTTAAATCTCCTCGTTCCTTTTTTACTCTTACATCGGGAACTCTTGCCGATTTCCAAATGTCTTGTCTAACTGAAGTCTTACTACTGGCAACGCTGTATCTTGTGACAACCCCGTCATATGTATGTATGTAAACATTAGGGTGATTCAAATAAAAAATATTTTTTTTTTTTGGGTCTTACCCCCTACAAAGTTAGTAAATGCACTGGCTGAGTGACTCCAAATGAAATGGAATGAAGGAGTAGTATGAATGCCAATAAGCCATTTTGTTTGATATCAACCTGAGACGCATTTGAGATGAAACCTTCAACGTCATATCTCACTTTTTGAAAACTTAATATCAATTAATCATCAATTAATTTTCGATTTAGTGATAACCTACCAGTAGCCGATCAACTTTTTTGCTAAATGAGTATTAACTTGAGGTATAATTAAATATAAAAATTATAATATAAATGTCCGAAAGTTTCTATTTTCACAGTTTTTATAGATATGACCCCCTCTACCAATCCCTAAAATAAATTTTGTCCAAATCGTGCTACATTATTCTAAGGTTTGACCCTAATTATTTACCAAACGTTTCAGAAAATATTTTTCTGTGCTTATGGGGAATATACTGTGCATGTGTATTAGTGTGTTTTTTTGCGATCAGCTGTGAGTTGCGCTACTATATAAGGTATACAATGATAAGTACTTTATTCTTATTTGAAGCTTTTTGCATCTCAATTTTAAGCACAGAAAACTTCTTATTCTAAGAATATTTAAGAATGAAAAGTTCTTAACATTTTTAGAATGCAAAAGGATAAATCTAAGAACTTTTTTCTTAATTTAAGAATTGTATATTTCTCTGAGTGCGTGTGCAAAATAAGAGACGATACATAATTTGCAAAATATCTATCCTAAACTCTTCTTCTTCCTCAGATATTTTCGTTGGTAGCAGTATGTTCTTTTTTTGATGTTACGCCTTGATTAAAGCAGTTATGGCTTCGGCAGAAACAGTAAGTCACGTACTTGACGGAGAAGGAAGAAACTAACAAGCGAGTAGGATGTGTGTATTTTGCATGTAAGTAAAACGCTAGATTACCAACGTAATCGCCATTGCAAATACAACAATGAATGGTTTTTTTTCGAATTATTACATATATTGTAATAACTTATTGAAACGCAATTATTTTAAGCCAAGATGTTTGAATTAAAGGACCAGTGAAATTTACATTCAGAGACCAGAGGTCTGTTTTTATACCCAGCTGTACTAGTTTCTTTTGAAACAAAATTTTGACTCATTTGGAGCTATATTGTATTTCTTGTAAAACCTGGAATACGGTTTCATAGTCCAAATCCTTAAAAGGTACGCACTCATATGTCTTTCCTTCTTTGTTTTATTAGGTTGGAGTATGTACTTTTTAATTTAGAAATCAATTCTGAACATGAATTTTTTTCAGTACTTCAATATTTTCCAAAAAATTTCCATTGTTTATTTGTTAGTGTAATTTCGTACGAAAATACCTGAGGTACATACCAAAGGGTTTTTGATTTACTCTTTCATATTATACAAATTAGACTGGGCCAAAAATAATAAATTTCGTTTTTTCAAAACTTACATTGATTTTCTTTTTAAGATTTTTAAATTAAAGTCTATAGGTCTTTCATCGCTAGTTTAGATTTTTCAAACTTTACCTCATATTTGGTATAAAATCGACAGGCCATTGTTGTAAAACACCATTTAACTGAACATATTTTTGAAGGAAATCGAATTCCCTACAAAATTTGCATTGACCAAAATTTTCTCAGACTAGCCGTTTTCTAGTATTCTAGCCCCAAAAATTACCATGTTGTTTCCATTTCTCATTTTTTCTTTCAAAAATTGTCAAAAATGCAAATACATATCCATGTACAACAAAGATAGATAGATTTCTAAAGGAAATTAAGTGGGCTACAAAAAATGTTAAACAACTTTTTTTTGTAAAGTTACTTTTTCAAAACTTATTTAGTATTAAATTAAAAAAATTCATATTTCCGTCTTTTTTGGTGTTTTTGATCCAATTTCTCTACTAAATTTTGTTTATTGATATTCTACATGGTTAATTATCATTATATGATGACTATTTTAACCAAAAATATACATTTCTCATATACGTTCAAACATATATTTGCTTAATATATGCTTCCTCTGCGAAGGTGTAATTTAACAGTCTTCAAATGGCGCAAAAACAAAAAAACAAAAAGTTGACGGATCTGTGAACTCAATACTTTAATTTTCATGTATTTTGGCGAGATAAATCCAAATCCGTGATCAGAACTAGCCTAACAGGTCGCAGTTATTTTCCAACCTAACAAAACCATCACAAAATAATATTGGACTTTTTGCAAGGTTAGGGCCGAACAGCAGCCAATTTACCTTAAGAATATGTATTTAGCTTTATTCGATGTTGATTTTTTCATGTTTAGTCTGAGAAAATTTCTATCTAGGCAGGCTTTTTAGGGAATTCAATTTCCTACAAAAATATGTTCAGGTAAATGGTGTTTTACAACAATGGTTTGTCGTTTTTATACCAAATACGAGGTAAAGTCTTTAAAATTTAAACTAGCGATGATAGACCTCTAGACTTTAATTTAAAAACCTAAGAAACTTACAGGAATTTTTTTTACCTTTCTTAAAAACAAAGTCAATATCATTTTTGAAAAAAACTAAATTTTTAATTTTTGGCCCAGTCTAATGTATATGTGTGTGTGGAATTTTACGAACTAACCACACCACACCCATGTAGCAAAAGCACCATAGACAATCTTAAGTACGGCATTTGACATGAAAATGAAAACGTCGATATGGCATATGTGGTAAGCGTGCGAATGAGCACGCAAAGGTCGCGAGTTCGAGGCTGGCTACTTTTTCTAATTTGTTTTTTTCATATAATTTTTTTTTTCTTAAATAAATCTGTTTTTTTTTTAATTATTTAATGCGAAACGTCACTTACATCATAATTGCATTTGATATGTTTTTGTAATGGAATTTATTACGGTTGTGATATTTTGTGAGAAATAGAATTGCCGATATCTGTAAACGAATGCATTTTCATAATTTTGTTGGTTACGTTTGGGGACCGATATGCCGAAAGATAACAACGGGGATTGTATTCAAAGTGTAATGTGGGGTTCATGCTAGGCCTGTATTTTGCATTATCCTCACATTTCAGCAGCATTTATTTCTGCATTTACCATACTAATTTTGAAAGCTAAATGCTACTTAATGCAACTTTATTTCTGCATTCAGCATTATAAATGCAGAATCAACCCTGCAATCTTCGAAGAAAAAAGGGATTCGAACTTAAAAAGTTGAGTAGGCAGTACTGGTTTCTTGATATTCTTTCTTTCTCTTTCATTCCTAAACAATTGTTAATTTTTTCTGTTAACGAACTTCTAAACTCGCGCGCGTGTGTGAAATTAAATAAAAAAAATAAAAAAAAAGTGAAACTACGAGCAGAGATTCTAAATATTATGAGTTAAATAATAAAAATAGGAATTTAATAATTATTGTTCAATTTATATTTGGTGGATCAAGGTTAATTATTATTTTTTGAGCACAATCACTTTACTCAGCCATAATCATTATCCTTGAGTTTTTTCAGTTTCCTACTCGCTTGTTAGCTTCTTCAAGTACGTGACGTACTGTTTCTGCCGAAGCCATAAGTGTTTTAATCAAGGCATAACAACAAAAAAAGGACATAATGCTACCAACGAACATTTCTGAGAAAGAAGAAGAGTTTAGCATAGATATTTTGCAAATGGTTTATTTCCTTTTGTACACGGGAAGAAACCGTAAACACTTTTTTTATAGGTTCCTCCAATAGTTACGTTATTGTCTAACAATGCAATATTTTATTTGCACTATCCCCACCCCCTTACAACTGAAAAGTTTAGAAAAAACATAAAAAACTTAACAGCCCATGACATTTAATAGTTGCTAACAAAATAAAAAAAATGAAATAGAAAATCTTGATGTAAATATAAATCAGCTGATATATACATCACGATTTTCTATCACGTTTTCAAAGGCAACATTACAAAGCTGACTTAATGTCATAGCACTATCTAGCAGGGTACCTATTCTATTAATTTTTTTATTTTAAAATATGCGGCAAGAAAGTAAAAATACTAAACCCACTTTTTTATAAAATTTTAGTAAAGCGCTTTAAAAGTTAAAATAATAGATAGCAATAGCCGTGAAAATTTTTCTTAATTCGAGTTTGGCTTTTGTCGCGTATGAAAGCAAACCGCAGAAGCCCGGTTCCAAGTTTACTTTTAATCACACATACGCAGCAATAAAGTGATTGTTTATCCCTACTATAGTTTGGCAACTTATTTTCTTCTTCTTACGAATTTGAGTGGAAACCTTCAACGTCATTCTCACTTTTTGAAAACTTAATATCAATTAATCAATCAATTACTTTTCGATTTAATGATAAACTAGCAGTAGTAGATAAACTTTTTTGCTAAATGAGTATCTACTAGAGATATAATTATATATAAAAATTATAATCTAAATGTCCGAAAGTTTCTACCTTCACAGTTTTTAGAGATATGACCCCCTCTACCAATCCCTAAAACAAATTTTGTCCAAATCGCGGTACCTACATTATTTGCCAAACGTTTGAGAATATATTTTTCTGTGTTATGGGGAATATGCTGTGCTTGTGTATTAGTGTGTTTTTTGCGAGTTGCGCTACTATATAAGGTATACAATGAATAAAGTGCGTATTTTCACATGGGAAAAAAGAAAACGACTACTGAGATTTTGGTTTTGAAAGCTAAAGAAGAAGCCAATAAGTAAAGGCGAGATTACAAGCACTGAAATCGTTTGTATGTATATCAGCCACTTATGTATGTTCAAGCTATTCGCCAGCAGATGGCAGGAAGATCATTAAAACCCCGTATTAAAGCCGGAAGTAAGAGGATAAGTTGTGAACGTTAAAACAGAAATCGTTACAATTAATTTTATTTAGAAACATACTGTAGCTCACAAAGCCTTTGCGAGGCAAGCCGGGCTATTCGGCTACTACGAAAGCGACGTCACTGGTACGTACCGATGATGATAAATCGTGCTGCTTGAGTTACAAAGCTAAAATTGGCTAGTATCTATAATAGGAGGACTCATCAAACTTTATAAAGCGTGTAAACGTATAAATTTATCAAGTGTGTAAATGAACTGTCAAAATTTTTATGGAACGCAGTTTACACAAATTTTATAAATTTCCGCGTCGATTTTGGTGTGTAAAAGAGTGCGTAAATTTATTTAAGGCAAAGACGAGGGCGACATGTAACTTTTTTAATGCATGCAATGCACACTGGACAAAAATATAAGAATATGTTGAAAATGGGTCGAAAATGAGAATTTCGAAATAAAAAGTGTTTGTTTGACATCAAGTACACATAAATTTATCTAGGGTGTTCATCTAACTGAGCTGATAAATGTATAAACTTACGCTTTTCGTAAACTTATAAGGTTTGATGAATCCCCCTAATAATAATTAGCTTACAAAGCTAAAATTAGGAAAAATCTCCGTATTCAAAAAAATTAAATTGTCAATAAGTGGCATCAGCCAAACAAACTTTATGTCTGGCATTATCCTGCTTGGAACAGGGCCCGGTATTTGAAAATTATTTACTTAAGTTGTTGAAGTTTTGCCAAGATTTCCATTTTTTCGCAACGAATAAAACTTTTGGATTATAAATTTTATAAAAAAGTGCGAGCACACATCGTTTTTGGTGAAAGTTTTAAGTTCGCAGGGAAATGTTAGTTTTTTTGTGATCCCCCAAAAACCTTTTTAGAAATATTTTTTTTTTGTTTACTCAATCACAAAAAATATGAATACACACCTTTGTCTATAGTATTCCATATACAATTTTCGGAGCACCACTGCACAAGAGTGTCGTATTCGTCTATCGTTGTATGTTTCCCTGGTTTCCAATATAATGTGATTATTTTGGAACGATTTTCCCTAATCCCTTGTCAATTTTGGTTTCGTTCGAAAATCGACACTGAAGATAGCGCATTGTCGAAATTGGTTGGTCTCAAAACCAAAATTGACAAAGGATGACGGAAAATCGTTCCATACATATCGAACTCAGGGAAAATAATCGAAGAATCATCGAATTCGTCACAATATAAAAAATATATTGAAAACGCAGAACGTTCTTTTGCCTTCATTGCGTAAATAGAATTGTCTGAGTTGTGAATTTAAGATGTTTCTATCGCGCACCGATTGTTCCTGACCGAAACTGTCCTACATGTTTGCGGCTCTTCTCTTGTGCGGCTTCAAAAATGCAAGAAATGGATCAGAATATGATTTCTGAAGATTGAAAATAAGAAAACATTAATTTCAAATGGATTAAAAAATATATAAGAGTATCATAAACTACCTAAAATGATTAAAAAATTATCATAAGTTATTGGTTTTAATCTCCTAGAGAGTTGTTGAACATCCTGTATTTTAGTTTGCAGCCTTGCAACCAACTTTTATATACCAGGGTTGTATTCTTCTTTGTATTACCAAATGACACTTGAATTATAGTTTTTGAATTGAACTAACGTGTGCACTAGAGGTGGGCACGTGCATGATTTTTGCAACACGACACGTTCACGAAACAGATTTTCGAGAAAAAGCAACTAACATTCACGGGAAAAAATTAATAAAACACGACACGCACTAAACATGCACAAAAAAATAAAACGGTGTTTTTGTTTGTTGGGTTGGAGCTGCTTCGGCCGATAAATTAAGGAAAACCAAAAGGTTTATCTTCTCTTTTACGCGTTTCAACGTTTTCGCGTCTTCATCAGGAAATCTTTATATATTTTTTTTTAATCTTAAATAAATCTGTTTTTTTTTAATTATTTAATGCGAAACGTCACTTACATCATAATTGCATTTGATATGTTTTTGTAATGGAATTTATTACGGTTGTGATATTTTGTGAGAAATAGAATTGCCGATATCTGTAAACAAATGCATTTTCATAATTTTGTTGGTTACGTTTGGGGACCGATATGCCGAAAGATAACAACGGGGATTGTATTCAAAGTGTAATGTGGGGTTCATGCTAGGCCTGTATTTTGCATTATCCTCACATTTCAGCAGCATTTATTTCTGCATTTACCATACTAATTTTGAAAGCTAAATGCTACTTAATGCAACTTTATTTCTGCATTCAGCATTATAAATGCAGAATCAACCCTGAAATCTTCGAAGAAAAAAGGGATTCGAACTTAAAAAGTTGAGTAGGCAGTACTGGTTTCTTGATATTCTTTCTTTCTCTTTCATTCCTAAACAATTGTTAATTTTTTCTGTTAACGAACTTCTAAACTCGCGCGCGTGTGTGAAATTAAATAAAAAAAATAAAAAAAAAGTGAAACTACGAGCAGAGATTCTAAATATTATGAGTTAAATAATAAAAATAGGAATTTAATAATTATTGTTCAATTTATATTTGGTGGATCAAGGTTAATTATTATTTTTTGAGCACAATCACTTTACTCAGCCATAATCATTATCCTTGAGTTTTTTCAGTTTCCTACTCGCTTGTTAGCTTCTTCAAGTACGTGACGTACTGTTTCTGCCGAAGCCATAAGTGTTTTAATCAAGGCATAAGAACAAAAAAAGGACATAATGCTACCAACGAACATTTCTGAGAAAGAAGAAGAGTTTAGCATAGATATTTTGCAAATGGTTTATTTCCTTTTGTACACGGGAAGAAACCGTAAACACTTTTTTTATAGGTTCCTCCAATAGTTACGTTATTGTCTAACAATGCAATATTTTATTTGCACTATCCCCACCCCCTTACAACTGAAAAGTTTAGAAAAAACATAAAAAACTTAACAGCCCATGACATTTAATAGTTGCTAACAAAATAAAAAAAATGAAATAGAAAATCTTGATGTAAATATAAATCAGCTGATATATACATCACGATTTTCTATCACGTTTTCAAAGGCAACATTACAAAGCTGACTTAATGTCATAGCACTATCTAGCAGGGTACCTATTCTATTAATTTTTTTATTTTAAAATATGCGGCAAGAAAGTAAAAATACTAAACCCACTTTTTTATAAAATTTTAGTAAAGCGCTTTAAAAGTTAAAATAATAGATAGCAATAGCCGTGAAAATTTTTCTTAATTCGAGTTTGGCTTTTGTCGCGTATGAAAGCAAACCGCAGAAGCCCGGTTCCAAGTTTACTTTTAATCACACATACGCAGCAATAAAGTGATTGTTTATCCCTACTATAGTTTGGCAACTTATTTTCTTCTTCTTACGAATTTGAGTGGAAACCTTCAACGTCATTCTCACTTTTTGAAAACTTAATATCAATTAATCAATCAATTACTTTTCGATTTAATGATAAACTAGCAGTAGTAGATAAACTTTTTTGCTAAATGAGTATCTACTAGAGATATAATTATATATAAAAATTATAATCTAAATGTCCGAAAGTTTCTACCTTCACAGTTTTTAGAGATATGACCCCCTCTACCAATCCCTAAAACAAATTTTGTCCAAATCGCGGTACCTACATTATTTGCCAAACGTTTGAGAATATATTTTTCTGTGTTATGGGGAATATGCTGTGCTTGTGTATTAGTGTGTTTTTTGCGAGTTGCGCTACTATATAAGGTATACAATGAATAAAGTGCGTATTTTCACATGGGAAAAAAGAAAACGACTACTGAGATTTTGGTTTTGAAAGCTAAAGAAGAAGCCAATAAGTAAAGGCGAGATTACAAGCACTGAAATCGTTTGTATGTATATCAGCCACTTATGTATGTTCAAGCTATTCGCCAGCAGATGGCAGGAAGATCATTAAAACCCCGTATTAAAGCCGGAAGTAAGAGGATAAGTTGTGAACGTTAAAACAGAAATCGTTACAATTAATTTTATTTAGAAACATACTGTAGCTCACAAAGCCTTTGCGAGGCAAGCCGGGCTATTCGGCTACTACGAAAGCGACGTCACTGGTACGTACCGATGATGATAAATCGTGCTGCTTGAGTTACAAAGCTAAAATTGGCTAGTATCTATAATAGGAGGACTCATCAAACTTTATAAAGCGTGTAAACGTATAAATTTATCAAGTGTGTAAATGAACTGTCAAAATTTGTATGGAACGCAGTTTACACAAATTTTATAAATTTCCGCGTCGATTTTGGTGTGTAAAAGAGTGCGTAAATTTATTTAAGGCAAAGACGAGGGCGACATGTAACTTTTTTAATGCATGCAATGCACACTGGACAAAAATATAAGAATATGTTGAAAATGGGTCGAAAATGAGAATTTCGAAATAAAAAGTGTTTGTTTGACATCAAGTACACATAAATTTATCTAGGGTGTTCATCTAACTGAGCTGATAAATGTATAAACTTACGCTTTTCGTAAACTTATAAGGTTTGATGAATCCCCCTAATAATAATTAGCTTACAAAGCTAAAATTAGGAAAAATCTCCGTATTCAAAAAAATTAAATTGTCAATAAGTGGCATCAGCCAAACAAACTTTATGTCTGGCATTATCCTGCTTGGAACAGGGCCCGGTATTTGAAAATTATTTACTTAAGTTGTTGAAGTTTTGCCAAGATTTCCATTTTTTCGCAACGAATAAAACTTTTGGATTATAAATTTTATAAAAAAGTGCGAGCACACATCGTTTTTGGTGAAAGTTTTAAGTTCGCAGGGAAATGTTAGTTTTTTTGTGATCCCCCAAAAACCTTTTTAGAAATATTTTTTTTTTGTTTACTCAATCACAAAAAATATGAATACACACCTTTGTCTATAGTATTCCATATACAATTTTCGGAGCACCACTGCACAAGAGTGTCGTATTCGTCTATCGTTGTATGTTTCCCTGGTTTCCAATATAATGTGATTATTTTGGAACGATTTTCCCTCATCCCTTGTCAATTTTGGTTTCGTTCGAAAATCGACACTGAAGATAGCGCATTGTCGAAATTGGTTGGTCTCAAAACCAAAATTGACAAAGGATGACGGAAAATCCATACATATCGAACTCAGGGAAAATAATCGAAGAATCATCGAATTCGTCACAATATAAAAAATATATTGAAAACGCAGAACGTTCTTTTGCCTTCATTGCGTAAATAGAATTGTCTGAGTTGTGAATTTAAGATGTTTCTATCGCGCACCGATTGTTCCTGACCGAAACTGTCCTACATGTTTGCGGCTCTTCTCTTGTGCGGCTTCAAAAATGCAAGAAATGGATCAGAATATGATTTCTGAAGATTGAAAATAAGAAAACATTAATTTCAAATGGATTAAAAAATATATAAGAGTATCATAAACTACCTAAAATGATTAAAAAATTATCATAAGTTATTGGTTTTAATCTCCTAGAGAGTTGTTGAACATCCTGTATTTTAGTTTGCAGCCTTGCAACCAACTTTTATATACCAGGGTTGTATTCTTCTTTGTATTACCAAATGACACTTGAATTATAGTTTTTGAATTGAACTAACGTGTGCACTAGAGGTGGGCACGTGCATGATTTTTGCAACACGACACGTTCACGAAACAGATTTTCGAGAAAAAGCAACTAACATTCACGGGAAAAAAATAATAAAACACGACACGCACTAAACATGCACAAAAAAATAAAACGGTGTTTTTGTTTGTTGGGTTGGAGCTGCTTCGGCCGATAAATTAAGGAAAACCAAAAGGTTTATCTTCTCTTTTACGCGTTTCAACGTTTTCGCGTCTTCATCAGGAAATCTTTATATATATTTTTTTTAATCTTAAATAAATCTGTTTTTTTTAATTATTTAATGCGAAACGTCACTTACATCATAATTGCATTTGATATGTTTTTGTAATGGAATTTATTACGGTTGTGATATTTTGTGAGAAATAGAATTGCCGATATCTGTAAACAAATGCATTTTCATAATTTTGTTGGTTACGTTTGGGGACCGATATGCCGAAAGATAACAACGGGGATTGTATTCAAAGTGTAATGTGGGGTTCATGCTAGGCCTGTATTTTGCATTATCCTCACATTTCAGCAGCATTTATTTCTGCATTTACCATACTAATTTTGAAAGCTAAATGCTACTTAATGCAACTTTATTTCTGCATTCAGCATTATAAATGCAGAATCAACCCTGCAATCTTCGAAGAAAAAAGGGATTCGAACTTAAAAAGTTGAGTAGGCAGTACTGGTTTCTTGATATTCTTTCTTTCTCTTTCATTCCTAAACAATTGTTAATTTTTTCTGTTAACGAACTTCTAAACTCGCGCGCGTGTGTGAAATTAAATAAAAAAAATAAAATAAAAGTGAAACTACGAGCAGAGATTCTAAATATTATGAGTTAAATAATAAAAATAGGAATTTAATAATTATTGTTCAATTTATATTTGGTGGATCAAGGTTAATTATTATTTTTTGAGCACAATCACTTTACTCAGCCATAATCATTATCCTTGAGTTTTTTCAGTTTCCTACTCGCTTGTTAGCTTCTTCAAGTACGTGACGTACTGTTTTTGCCGAAGCCATAAGTGTTTTAATCAAGGCATAACAACAAAAAAAGGACATAATGCTACCAACGAACATTTCTGAGAAAGAAGAAGAGTTTAGCATAGATATTTTGCAAATGGTTTATTTCCTTTTGTACACGGGAAGAAACCGTAAACACTTTTTTTATAGGTTCCTCCAATAGTTACGTTATTGTCTAACAATGTAATATTTTATTTGCACTATCCCCACCCCCTTACAACTGAAAAGTTTAGAAAAAACATAAAAAACTTAACAGCCCATGACATTTAATAGTTGCTAACAAAATAAAAAAAATGAAATAGAAAATCTTGATGTAAATATAAATCAGCTGATATATACATCACGATTTTCTATCACGTTTTCAAAGGCAACATTACAAAGCTGACTTAATGTCATAGCACTATCTAGCAGGGTACCTATTCTATTAATTTTTTTATTTTAAAATATGCGGCAAGAAAGTAAAAATACTAAACCCACTTTTTTATAAAATTTTAGTAAAGCGCTTTAAAAGTTAAAATAATAGATAGCAATAGCCGTGAAAATTTTTCTTAATTCGAGTTTGGCTTTTGTTGCGTATGAAAGCAAACCGCAGAAGCCCGGTTCCAAGTTTACTTTTAATCACACATACGCAGCAATAAAGTGATTGTTTATCCCTACTATAGTTTGGCAACTTATTTTCTTCTTCTTACGAATTTGAGTGGAAACCTTCAACGTCATTCTCACTTTTTGAAAACTTAATATCAATTAATCAATCAATTACTTTTCGATTTAATGATAAACTAGCAGTAGTAGATAAACTTTTTTGCTAAATGAGTATCTACTAGAGATATAATTATATATAAAAATTATAATCTAAATGTCCGAAAGTTTCTACCTTCACAGTTTTTAGAGATATGACCCCCTCTACCAATCCCTAAAACAAATTTTGTCCAAATCGCGGTACCTACATTATTTGCCAAACGTTTGAGAATATATTTTTCTGTGTTATGGGGAATATGCTGTGCTTGTGTATTAGTGTGTTTTTTGCGAGTTGCGCTACTATATAAGGTATACAATGAATAAAGTGCGTATTTTCACATGGGAAAAAAGAAAACGACTACTGAGATTTTGGTTTTGAAAGCTAAAGAAGAAGCCAATAAGTAAAGGCGAGATTACAAGCACTGAAATCGTTTGTATGTATATCAGCCACTTATGTATGTTCAAGCTATTCGCCAGCAGATGGCAAGAAGATCATTAAAACCCCGTATTAAAGCCGGAAGTAAGAGGATAAGTTGTGAACGTTAAAACAGAAATCGTTACAATTAATTTTATTTAGAAACATACTGTAGCTCACAAAGCCTTTGCGAGGCAAGCCGGGCTATTCGGCTACTACGAAAGCGACGTCACTGGTACGTACCGATGATGATAAATCGTGCTGCTTGAGTTACAAAGCTAAAATTGGCTAGTATCTATAATAGGAGGACTCATCAAACTTTATAAAGCGTGTAAACGTATAAATTTATCAAGTGTGTAAATGAACTGTCAAAATTTGTATGGAACGCAGTTTACACAAATTTTATAAATTTCCGCGTCGATTTTGGTGTGTAAAAGAGTGCGTAAATTTATTTAAGGCAAAGACGAGGGCGACATGTAACTTTTTTAATGCATGCAATGCACACTGGACAAAAATATAAGAATATGTTGAAAATGGGTCGAAAATGAGAATTTCGAAATAAAAAGTGTTTGTTTGACATCAAGTACACATAAATTTATCTAGGGTGTTCATCTAACTGAGATGATAAATGTATAAACTTACGCTTTTCGTAAACTTATAAGGTTTGATGAATCCCCCTAATAATAATTAGCTTACAAAGCTAAAATTAGGAAAAATCTCCGTATTCAAAAAAATTAAATTGTCAATAAGTGGCATCAGCCAAACAAACTTTATGTCTGGCATTATCCTGCTTGGAACAGGGCCCGGTATTTGAAAATTATTTACTTAAGTTGTTGAAGTTTTGCCAAGATTTCCATTTTTTCGCAACGAATAAAACTTTTGGATTATAAATTTTATAAAAAAGTGCGAGCACACATCGTTTTTGGTGAAAGTTTTAAGTTCGCAGGGAAATGTTAGTTTTTTTGTGATCCCCCAAAAACCTTTTTAGAAATATTTTTTTTTTGTTTACTCAATCACAAAAAATATGAATACACACCTTTGTCTATAGTATTCCATATACAATTTTCGGAGCACCACTGCACAAGAGTGTCGTATTCGTCTATCGTTGTATGTTTCCCTGGTTTCGTTCGAAAATCGACACTGAAGATAGCGCATTGTCGAAATTGGTTGGTCTCAAAACCAAAATTGACAAAGGATGACGGAAAATCGTTCCATACATATGGAACTCAGGGAAAATAATCGAAGAATCATCGAATTCGTCACAATATAAAAAATATATTGAAAACGCAGAACGTTCTTTTGCCTTCATTGCGTAAATAGAATTGTCTGAGTTGTGAATTTAAGATGTTTCTATCGCGCACCGATTGTTCCTGACCGAAACTGTCCTACATGTTTGCGGCTCTTCTCTTGTGCGGCTTCAAAAATGCAAGAAATGGATCAGAATATGATTTCTGAAGATTGAAAATAAGAAAACATTAATTTCAAATGGATTAAAAAATATATAAGAGTATCATAAACTACCTAAAATGATTAAAAAATTATCATAAGTTATTGGTTTTAATCTCCTAGAGAGTTGTTGAACATCCTGTATTTTAGTTTGCAGCCTTGCAACCAACTTTTATATACCAGGGTTGTATTCTTCTTTGTATTACCAAATGACACTTGAATTATAGTTTTTGAATTGAACTAACGTGTGCACTAGAGGTGGGCACGTGCATGATTTTTGCAACACGACACGTTCACGAAACAGATTTTCGAGAAAAAGCAACTAACATTCACGGGAAAAAAATAATAAAACACGACACGCACTAAACATGCACAAAAAAATAAAACGGTGTTTTTGTTTGTTGGGTTGGAGCTGCTTCGGCCGATAAATTAAGGAAAACCAAAAGGTTTATCTTCTCTTTTACGCGTTTCAACGTTTTCGCGTCTTCATCAGGAAATCTTTATATATTTTTTGGCTTTTTTTTATTTTTGTGTATATTTGTAAATGTACATTTGCATGGTAAGTAGTTATACATCTAAAGCTTATAACTTACAGAGGATGATCGAACAGTTCGTACATATGAATGTTAAGTTTTTTAGGTTGGGTTGGAAGTTGAGTTGAAGACTTATTTCGTGATAAGCTCCGTGTTGGCTAAGAAAGGTAAGTCACTCGATGATGGTACTTTTGTAAAGACTTGGCTGTAACCGTTCTGAAATGTTTTGGAGAAAAGGGGGCTACATGCCGTTATCACGTCACGCAATGACGCGAAGTATAACAGATATTTGAAGATGTATGTATTTAAACGGGAAACAAAAATTCTAAACGCTAAGTCGCACTCCAAAAGTTGACAAGCATCGGTAATGTAAGTTATTTCATCCAAAGCAATGGAATAGGACTTAGCGTTTATAATTTTTTGGTTCAACTTCAAATATGTACATAAACTTTGAAATATCCGTTACATGTCGCGTCATTGTGCGACGTGATAACTGTATATCAAACGTAAAGCGAAATGTCGAATTAAGCTACCATTACACATACTTAGATTAGACTTGACTTAACTTGAGAACTGTCACTTAGCACTTAGGAAAATAACAAGAGAGCACACTAGCCTGTTTCAAATAAGCGTACAATTTTCCCCTCTCGAATTGTGTTTTAGAAGTAATTATGTGATTTACTACATAAAGCTCTGTAAAAAGTACCAACATGCATTTTCGTGGCATTAGGATTCGATGTTTTGAGAATTTTGGGAGGACAAAAAAAAAACATTTTTTTTGGTTGGCCTAATTTGAATTTAATTTATTTGACAGTTAGTTTTGCGGCTGTCATATGAATATTATACATTCAAAAATTCTTATAAAATGTGTAAAAATAAGGTATGGCATCACGCAGTTCTCTCACGGCGTTCACTGAGTTAGAATTTACGTAGAAAATCAAAACTCATCAGATTTCTAAGTCAAGTCAAGTAGGGTAATCGATTACATGCAAACTTCATATAACAGAACTCTAAGTGGCAGTTCCCAAGTCAAGTCAAGTCTATGCTAAATATCGCTAATGGCTGCTTTACTTGTTTCGTTTAAAACAAAAATTCGACCTTAAACATTTTCATAAATATGTACGTATTATATGATCGTCCACTGTCTGACGTTGTTGTTGGTAGTCTGATAGCAACTGCGTGTGGTACGTGTTCACTTTGCAAGCGCTCAAATCAAACTAAATTAATAATTGAGTTTGCTTTCGTGGTCGATGCGTGATCGTGCTTACTAACACGCTCGCAATTCTGCAACAGTGTCTATGTTGTCGTGCCCACCCCTGCACATGATATACGATGTCGTAAATTTAAGAGGTATAGCGATGCAAATAAGACATTACACGAATACCCTTAATGATTATGCTCAAGGACTGAAACCGTAACTGTAACCGATTAAAAGCGATTAATTTTTCAAAACCGAAACCGTAACCGTTATTTTGATCTGAAAAAGAACGAAACCGAAACCGTTTCAAAAGCCGGAACCGGTTCCAAATGGTTTTAGTGGGAACATAGGTATTTTCTTTCACAAACAGGTACCCTGAAAAATTTTCATGGAAGATCGTAGAGCAAGGTTACAAAAGAAACGTTTTGACCTCAATAAAAAAAATTCTGAAATATAGTTGAGGAGAGCCCACGAAAAAAAATTTACGAGATCCGAAAAACAAATGTCCAGGTTTGTCTCAGAAATCA